>OX637589.1:18382866-18625543 GCA_951800085.1 Comarum palustre
AGTACTGCGTCTTATCCTCAGAATCCATAAGAAAACCAAATAATTTTAGAGAAAACAAGGTCGACTAGCTCTGTTCTGGGAGGAATCGATGAGTCGTCTGAGTCATCAACCGTCAACTCATTTACAGTTGACGAGTCGACTCGTCTGGTTGACAGATCCACTTATATGCTTGGAGTTTCTTTTACTTTGTTTCCAGCCCCAAATTTACTTTTCAGGTTCTTCAACTCTTCAAATTCGTCCATATTCAGAGGATTTCCTACATACTTGCTCTTCCCCTGAAGGAAAGACTCTAAAACTCTCCCTGAGTAATAAGGTTCAGGTGCCATGACTGTGGCCTCAGGTGCAGCTGCAAGATGCAACATTCGATTGTTGTGGACTCTGTGAATGTATCTATAGCTTTGCTCCAAATCCTGTTTCGGATCCTTATTGAAAGAAGAACTCTTATCTCCAAAATTTCACCATAATTTCTATACCCATTCATTCATTCAGCCATTCCCTCTTCTTTATCTTCATCTCTTGTATCATCATCATCTTCTTCTTCATCTTCAACTTCTTTATCTTCTTCATCTTCTTTTTCTTCACTGTCACAGAGACTCTTAATCTTAACCAAAGATAAACAGTGCCACCAATATTTGACATTAAATTATTTATAGCATACGGGTTGCTCTTCCCTATCCGTTAACATCTTGTGTAAGAACTTAATAAATTGACGGTTAGGTGCGTCATATGCTTCTACTGATATGGTGAGTGGATTGCAACTCCAAAGTATGCCATCACGAAGATTTGTATTGTCACTCGAAGGTGGAACATCTGCCAGAACTAATTGCTTGACTTTTGGCACAGGAGGAAATTTTTCTTCTTGTAATTCGTCTATGATATATTCTGAAACGAAGACGATCACAAGCGGTAAACTTCTCCGGATATTCTCTCAGTTTAATAAACCATGCAGTGTTGAGATGAGTTACTCCACATATGATAAAGTTAGCAAATTCTAACTTCTCAGATATTTGATCCATGATCTTACGGTACTTGATGATCAGGTGCGGCTCCTTCTTCATGATTAGGGTTTGGAATCATATCTCCCATGATTTGCAGATTTCAGATATCAAGTTTCTGGATTTCAGGTGCAGCCGAAACGATTTCGGTGGTGGTGGATTTCTGAGTTTCAATTCAATTCAGGGTTTCAATTACATTCAGGGTTTTTCGGCTCTGATAACAAGAAGAAATGTATTCAGGAGAACTTCACATTCTTATTCATTCTAATTATGGATTAATATATAACTTTACAAGAGGTGTCCTTATAGGAATATATATCTACAAAAGATTTTCTATACAAACAAGGATTCTAAAAGATTTTCTATACAAATAAGGATTCTGTAATTCAACACTTTCTGAATGTCATACTCATCGAGTTTGATTAATTAGGAAAACGTTTGCTAAAATAACAGTTCAACTTTTTCTCTTTGAACTTTCATGTTGTATGTGTGGAGTGTGGACGTTGAACTAAACTAGCTACTTAGGTTTCACATATGAAAAGGTTAATTACAGTTGTAGTTGTATAACCTTGTCCCAAAAACGAAGCAAAGCATCTGAAGAGCTAGCAAGCAAAAACTGATTGCGATTTGGGGAAAGGATCGTTGTAAGATGCGAAACATATATAAAGTAGTAGTGTTGGTTGCATAATGCCTCCAAATAAGGAAGCACAAAAGTCCTAAATAGCAGCTCGGAGGGAATAGGAACACGAAGGACTCACATGCCTCCTGTATATATCTGGATGCATCATCAAATTAAACGCGTTTAAGAAAGAAAATCCTGCATGCAGCTGCTGCGTGATATGTTGCAGGAAACTTGCAAGAGATGGATATATATCGCTCTCTCGATCATGACCACCAAGGCTGCATGCATCAGTTTAATTTAGACATCCTCAGTATGGATTATTGAGCATTACCCACAATGCATATCAGTATATGCATGTCTTCTCCCCCATAAGCCAATCTCTCCCAAATGGCATCCACCACGTAAGATAAACCAAATGACTTGGTTTTCATTTTTGTTATGAAACTCTCCATGAAAATGAAGCAGCACACCATATATATTGGGATTGGGTTGCTACTTGCTACAAAAATACAATCGATTCTGAACTCTGATCGAATGCATTATCAACAATTCAACATCATATCGTATATAGTTCTATTTACATGCAGTGAACACCAAAACAGATATGATCATCAAAGTTGGTGGTTCTCCATCTCTTATGCGTAATTTGATTCTTAAAATAGTGTAGGGGATTTGATTACAAATATGCGATTAATAGTTTCAATTAATTATTCATCTTTTGGGTGAATATATTTAAATTCTCATATTTAAATTGATTAAATAAAATAATTATTTTTACCATTTTTTAACATTCCAATCGTCAGCATGCACACAGTTTGTTAACTTTTAGTTTACTCCCCTGGATCAACTGCTCATTTTGCCTATCTAAACAGCCACTGAAGAATAAGAAGAAAGCAACGCAAACCATTACCCTCCAATTCCTTTTTAGCATCAATGGCATGAAACAGAGCCAATGAGTAGTAGTGCTGAGAATTCCAGTCATGTTTGCTAGCATGAGACTAAAATGCCAAGATTCCTTTAAACTATTATTACTAATCTATCAATAATTCTTAGAACATATTCAACAACTTCTCTAAAATTTCTTTATAATGAAAAAATAAAACTCAAAATCTTCAAAAATATTATCTTAAACTCTAACATATTCTTCATTTTAAAGATTCCGACATTTATTACAACAATAAAATATTCTATATCATTATTAGTTATAACTAAAAATATTTTTTTTATTATTACAATACAATAATCAATTAAAAATATTCTATATTTTATCTTTTTCTTGTTAGTACATGTGAAGAATTTAGTTTTAGAGAATGAATGCATTGTTGCAAATTTAGGAAATGACCCCTTGTTTTTTATCTCTTTCTCTATTTTAAAGAATGTGTTGAAAAAACTGTTGGACTGAAAAATAGCATAATATTTTTTAAAATTAAGAAAATCAAAAAAATGAAAAAACTAGTAAAGATGCCTAAAACTTCAGATAAAGAATCTGGTGTGACTATGACCTTAGATTTTCTTCAACAATTTATATAGAAACGGGCACCAATAATTTGAAACAGAAAACTAAATATTTTGATAAGTCAGGGTCTCGACGTACATGTGAATTGAATTTGGCCAGTTTGAATTTTCTGGTTGGCAACTTGGCATACGTAATGATATATATGATAGAGAGTTATATATATATATATATATGGCAAAGCCTGCTGCAGGATAAAAAGAAAAGCAGAGTTTACACACAAAAACTCAACTGGGATGGGACCCCTTCTCTTCAATTTATTTGTCCCTTGAGCGATCCCCAACTACAATTTAAGACCCAGATAGGAGACTGGTCTCTTCCCCTTTCTCACTCAAAGTCTCGACCCACACCAGTTTGGCAGTTTCACTCTCACACACAGACATTTCCCACAAAACACTTGTAGAAACGAAGCTGCAGCCTTCTTTTGCTTTACTGGGCAATGCCAAGACCGCAACAGCGATACCGAGGCGTCCGACAGAGGCATTGGGGTTCTTGGGTCTCTGAGATTCGCCACCCTTTACTGTAAGTTCATCGTTCTAGTTTGCTTCTTCATCATCACATTGTTTGTTTTCTTGATGTTATATATGACATGGACAAGTTTCATGTTTTCAACTTTGTTAACTAAACGAATGAAACGTTTTGTTTGGTTGTGCAGAAAGACTAGAATTTGGTTGGGAACGTTTGAGACGGCTGAAGACGCAGCAAAGGCTTATGATGAAGCTGCGAGGCTTATGTGCGGACAAAGAGCCAGGACCAATTTCCCTTACAACCCAAATGCATCCCAGTCCTCTGCCTCAAAGCTTCTCTCCCAGACTTTGACGGCTAAGCTACATAGGTGCTACATGGCTTCACTCCAAATGACCAAGTCAACCTCACTCAAGCAGCAGCCCAGCAAGCCCCAGCTTTCCTTTATTGACACCAAAAATGCTGGCATTGTTGATGAGAATGAGAAACCGAGCGTCCAAGTTCCAGAGAAGAAACCAGCAGTGGCAGCAGAGCCTAAACAAGAACAAGAGCCAGATTGGGGATTTGTGAAGAATGTCAAACTGGAGAACACCCAAGATGAAGAATCCATAGAGCCTCTTGAAGATGACCACGTTGAGCAGATGATTGAGGAGTTGCTCCATTATGGGTCCATTGAGCTATGCTCTGTTCCGTCTGTTGTGGCACCACCACAAACCCCTCAGGCCTCTCTAAGTTAAGCCTCACTCAGTCTCAGCCAATTAGTATTCAAGAATCCTAGTTCTTTCTCTGCCAAATGCAAACCCATTTAGCAGAGTTAACCCCAATTTTCTCTTCAGCTCTATAACTCTATTAGCTATGATCCCCTTTGATTAATTAGAACTTTGTAGCTAGCTCCTGGGTAACACATTTGATGATGGCATCATGCTATTGCTACATGTACATTGTTTATTTATCTATTTTGTATAATATCATTCCATGATTAAGGTATGGCTCTCTAGCTGTATATTTCCAGTTCATCTTCTACTCATGAGTTTCCATCTCCGCAATTGGTGGAGTGATTTAGATGTTCTGAAAGTTAAGACAAATTATTTTGGGATTTCTGTGCGTGCGTGCGTGCGTGCTAGCTAGCCAGCCCACGCAATCATTTTAGGTCCATGGAAGATAAACATCATCCTTTCAACGAAACTGAAACAGCAATAAATGTAGTAGTGATGATTAGAGTGCATTTATTTGCTTGATTAGATTGAACTTTAAAAAAAGTAAATAATTAGGTGACATTAGCTCGTCGGTGAAGATCGATTTGATTTGAGGCCACGGGCATATTTATCAAACGAGCATTATTTTTGGTCCATATAAAAATATCATTTTCATTGTGTAACAAGGTGATGCATCGGAATATAAATGATAGATTGATTGAAATCCATCAATTGATTTTAATTTCAAATCCACGAGAAAAACTAGAATCCATCAGAAAAATTGAGATAAACTCAAATGATTTTTATAAAATCAAGGTTATCAAATACAATCGATAAAAGCTCCTTATATAGAAGCAAATAACCTTATAACTACTAACAACAAAACCTAAAAGCTCATGGATTAAAATAAAATAAAGTCTAAAACAAACTAATTAAAATAAAACAAAACAAACTAATAAAAAATATAACTCGAAAATAATTAAAAGAGTCTTCTGAAAGCCCAACGAACTTAGATGTCCGTAAATAATTTTCAACGATCAAACGGTTCTCCAATCTTTATTTTCGTCAGAAAGCGACCCCCCTTCATTCTTCATCAGTCTCCTCCACTTCAAAAGAACTCGACCTCGAGTTCATTTTGAATAAAGAATAATAATTTGTCAGGACCCACCCCGAGTTAAATCTCTTTAACCCGAAGTAAATCCTGCGGGGACCACCTCAAGGGAACTTCTTACCGAAACCCCCTTGAAATGGCTAACCCTTCCTACTTACCAACTCAACACTTCCATGAGTATCTAACAACAATCCCTAACTCATGAAAGCATCCTGCTCCCTAACCAACTTAATTAGCTAAACTGGGTTAGTTAGAGCAGCCTACTAAGATGATTACCCTAAAGAATTTCAAGCGGCAACGGATTGATCGACTATGCCTCGACTCTTGTACGCGCACGACCTCCGCTCGAGAACCCTGCACCACTGGGCATTTGAAAACGAAGGGCCCAGGGGAGAAACATTGAAAAACTGTTAGAGTGAGTGGACGAAAATAAAAAGTAAAAACTCTACTTTCTTTTAATGCTCTCCCTTAGAGTTTTCTACGAAAACCTTATGCACGCACCTCATAGACAATGAATAAATAATTCAATAAAACTCCTCTGGCTCAAACATAAATAATTTAAATGTGGGGTATTAACCTCATCCACGAGAAATCCGACCTGCTCTACTACGAGAGGGTCTATTGACCGGCTCATCGGAGAGGGTCTCATGACCCACTGTATTCGGGAGGGTCTATTGATCAGAGGGTCCCGACCTGCTACTATCCGGGATGGTCTAATGACCAGCTACACCGAAGAGGGTCTCGACCTGCTACTATCCAGAGATGGTACCAGCTCCATCTGGAGAGGGTCCATGCTAGCATGCAATATATATCTCCTTATCCTTTAAACTCCTTTAAAAACCTTTAAAACCTCGTGGGAAAAATAAATCGAAAACCAAGTCAAATCTCCCTGACTTTACCCCAAATACATTGGATTTAAAAACCTTTCCAGGAACCCAAAACCGGTTCTCTGCCTTTACTTTAAAACCCTTTAAATCCAAGAGCCAAGTTTCCCCTTTTTAAAACCTAGCCTCCCTTTCCATAAATCTCCAAAATGGTGATAATCGTAAAATCAATCCAGGGAAAAATCCATTAAAATCACGGGAAGGGTATGAACCTCTTACCCGGCTCGTTTCTCTTTAAAATCGTTAAATCTCATTTTCCCAAAATCACCGTAAAACATTAAATGGAGGAAATCACATATGCAGGAGAAACTAATAAAAGTCTATGGGCATACAATATAATTTAAAAACAAAGTCCACTCACAGTACTCATCGCGACCTTCTTCCTGCTCGGAAAGCTCCTCGAGCGAAACCCTCGAACTAACCGCATAGTCAAGTCCGTCTCACGTTCAACCAGAGACTGTACAAACAAACCAACATATTAGTCATTCCACAGTTGACTTGGTCTTTTCCTAGTTTGACCAGGAATTCCTATTTGACCACGTGTTGACCAAGTTCCTTTTTATGGCACTTTAACCTTTTTGACTTTCTTTCCCGGTTATCGACTCTTAACTCAATTTACCGGAAGTCCGACTCAGCTTCCGAACTTTCCTTTATTACTTTAACTTGACGTTAGGGTGTCACGCATTAACTCGTTGAATTACTATGGACACCCAACGTGTCACATTAATCAATACATTTAACCTTGAGTCGATTTACCGATTTAACCTTTTCTCATAAATGGAAACCTTCCAAAAAGGGAAAGTTTCCCAACATGGAAAGTTTCCTAACATGGCGAGTGTTCTTTAGATTGGGAAGTTTCCCAAAATGGAAACTTCCTAATTACGTCCAATTTTTCCGTAATTACTCAACTTAGGAATTATCAGTACTTCTCGACTAAAAGCTTAACAGGAATTCGATTCCTACCTCTTCGGCATTCTACCGGTTTTACTGCATCACCGGAACCGTCACCAGATCCCGGTAACTTGCCGGAATTTCGTCATAACCTCCCCGTTTCCCCCGATTCACCAAGTTATCGACAAAACATACAAAACAGCAAGTCAACAACAATTCAACAACAATTCCAAGGATCAACAGAACCAAAACCACATAGTGAAGAATTCCACAGTTCAAAGAGGGAATAAACCTTACCCTCTGCTTCTGTGCTTCCAACTCGAATCAACACAGACCCAGCAGCTTTACTGCTGCCTACCACCTCCAAGACCACTCCAGCAACTCCTCCAGCTCCACCTCTGCGCGTCACTGCCACCAGTACAGTGATTCCCTACTGCCCAAACTCGCCAACCAGTACCTCCTTCACCTCAACCCTCTGTCTTCAGTCTCGTCGGAGTTCCAACATCTACCAGAACCCCCGAGAAGCACGCCACCGGTGGTGCACAGAGAAAACCCAGAAAACCCAAGAAAACAGTGAATTGGGGCTTTTCAATTTGGAGATCAAAACAAGCATTAAGAGGCAAGGGAAGGAAGAAGAAGATGAGAGGAACACGAAGATACCTACCACGCGCCAAATCGTCGCCTGAACGGAGAGTTCTCGCCGGAAAACAGTCGAGCCTTCCCCTCGCTCGATCTCCGGCTGTGGTGGATGTATGGTGATTATGGAGGCTAGGCTAGGTAGAGGAAGAGAAGAGGAAGAGAATGGGGGTGGTCCGCCGGCCTATGGTGGCCGGAGTCGCCGGCACCGGCGGAAAACAGTGGAGCGGAGAGAGAGGGCTCGGGGGAGCCGTTGACCCGATTTTGGTTTTTGACCAAGTCAACTCAATAACTCCCTTTTTATACTTGAATGGACTGTCCAGATCAATTCCCCAAATGATCTGACGGTCCATATTTAAAGAGAGTGAAAAGTAAAAAGGTTAAATGGTAAAACTCCTTTTCACCGGATTGATAATTAAAAGTTACCATAAACTTTAGAAATTCACAGAAATTAGCCGGAAGCTCCGAAAAATATTCCGAAAATACCGGGAGACTCGTGTCGACACGTACTACAACATCGAGTCCTCAATTCAGGTATTTGGAGTACTTTTTAAAAAATCGAAAATTAACTCGAGCGATAACTTATCGAATTACCGATCGCAATTAAAAGTCCTCGGTAACTCGTAAACCTCAGTGAAAAGGTAATTTTTAGGTACAGGATGTTACATAATTTGTAGAAAACAAACTCAATAATAAATCTAATAATTGAACTGTGGTTTAGAAGTCGGAGACTCTGTAAACTCTGAAGACACAATCATGAATCCAATACCATAGATGAGTTTGTCAAATGCAACTTGAGAGAATTCTTTCTTGATTCCCAAAATTGCATTCTTGAATAGCCTTTGGTTATGGTTCTGGTTTTGGAAGAGTCATATGAGGCGAGGTTTCTTCAATACTGACAACTGAGTCAACATGAGCAAATTCTTCTTTAATCTGCAAAGTGATTTCTTCAACATTCTTTTCACACACTTCAGGCTTTGCAGGCTTGATTGTAATCTTGTTTGACTCCTTTTTTAGTAAATACGTTTCATTTTCGCAATAACAACCGTTGATACTTTCATGCCATGGTTTTTCAAAAAAACACATCACTATCATCCATATCAATCACATAGTAAGTAACCTCATCGTTATAAAATTCTCCTATAGAGATGGGAACTTTACAAACCTCTGTCACATGTTCATGATCACCAATCCAAAATGGATTGCTCAACTTCACTGTCAGTAATTGAAGGAAATAAACAACCTTGCTGGCAACAAATTTTTCATGTAGATCACTATCAATTATTATTGACCATACTTTGTTTTTGATGAAACACGTTCATTACAAAAAAAACCTTGGATGACGAAGAGAGTCGAAACAGGGCGATGAAAGCAAATTTCGTCGCCTAAGAGGAACTTTAGGCGACGAAAATATGTGTCATCGCCTAAAAGCCAAAAATCGTCGCCTAAGGTAAAATTTAAAGCGACGAAAACTGAAATCGTCGCCTAAGGTCTAGTCTTGGGAGACGACAGGAAGTTTCGTCGCCTAAAGCCTAACCGTCGTCGCCTAAGAGGATCATTCTTAGGCGATGACATATTTGTTGTCGCCTAAAGTCCGAAAACCTTGGGCGACGACGTCCTTTCGTCGCCTAAGAGTGACCCTCTTAGGCGACGATTTTTTTTAAACTTTAGGTGATGAATTTTTCGGTTTCGTCGCATAAGGTTATTTTCGTGTTTCATTTTGAATTTATTTTTATTTTTTCATTGTGGTTTAACCTTCTGTTTTTTTATTGTTATACCATTTCGTCGGCTAAGAGTATCCAAATAAATAAAATAAATTAAAAAAGATTGAAATTAAATATTAAGGTTTTAATTTTTGGTAAAAATTTTATACCGGTGGATGCGTCTCGTTGATTTGAAACTATTCTCAGTTAGGGGTATCTCTCTTAGGCGACGACATAACTAAAGATTCTCTCCCTCTCCGATCCGCCTCCCTCACTCCCTCTCCTTCGCCTCCCTCTCCTCTGCCGCTGCCGCCGTGCCGCCCCGCCCCCACAAGAATCGGAAACCAAAATAATCGAATTTCATGATTGATTTAGATGATATTGAATTTACTTTAGACTAAATTTATATATTTGTACGTTTATGAACAATTTAGATAATTTATAATGAAAAATTTGTTGTTTTGTTCTTGAAATTTTTTGTGTTGTTATTTATATTTTTATAAAAATTTACAAAACTAAATAAAAAAATACAGAAAATACTTCAGGCGACGAAATAAGGTATTTTTCGTCGCCTAAGAGAGGTTTAGGCGACAACTTTTGCACCATTTCGTCGTCTTAAGATCACTTAGGCGACGAAATATACCACTTTCGTCGCCTAAGAGTTTTTTAAATGTTTTTTTTAAATATAAGGCGAAGAATATACACGTATCGTCGCCCAAGGTATAACACTTAGGCGACGAATCTAGCGTCGTCGCCTAAGATCTAGACTCTGAAGCGACGAATAATTTTTCGTCGCTTAAGAGTATCACTCTTAAGCGACGATGCTAGTTTCGTCGCCTAAGAGCGTGACTCTTAAGCGACGACGGCTATTTAGGCAACGAAATATGTGTCGTCGTCTTAACTTAACTCTTAGGCAACGACAGGGATTTCTTTCGTCACCTAAGATCTTGGGCGGCGGACTTCTTGTGACGACACCTTAGGCGACGACGTTTCGTCCCCTAAGATCTTGGGCGACAAAATTTTTTAACAGGGCGACAAAATATTTTAACAGGGCGACGAAATTGCTTTGTCGCCCAAACATTGTGTTCTGGTAGTGGTTGTTCTGAAGTCGTCGTAATCCGATGAGGTAAATATCCAACATTTCATGCTAGCTTCCTTTTTTCTCTTCATCTTCCTTTCTTCTTCTTCTTCTTCTTCTTCTTTCTTATGTTTTTTTTGGTCGAGCGGGTCGGGTTGCTGACTTGAATCGGGTCAGGTTGGTTTTCTGGGTTACCGAGTCGGGTCGAATAACCGGATCAGATCTGCAGACAAGTGGGTCGGGTCGACTGGAGAAAACCTAATTTTTTTGGGTTTCGCCGAAGCTGTTGCGGCCGAAAAAGGCTGTTTCGGGGGCGGTAGGAGGGTGGAGAGACGTAGGGCGGCTCGGAGGTTCGACTTCTGCCTTGGTTGCGGTCATCGGGTCAAAGCCGACTAGGTTAGAGGCGCGGAGCACGACGCGACAATGTCTAGTGGGGCTGCAACTCAGGGCAGGGGCGTTGCCTGGGTTGCTGTGGAGGATGGGTCGAGGGGCAGTTCGAGGATGTGTTCTTCGGTTTTTTTATGCAAAACATACTACACTTTTTTTTTCTTGCTTCTGAATCAAATTGATAGATCACTTACCAGAAATCCACCAAGCTCTGATTACCAATTGATGCAGCGGAATATAAAGGGATAGATTGATTGGAATCCACTAATCGGTTTAATCGGTTTTAGTCTCGAATCCACGTCAAGAACTGAAATCCACCAGAAAAGTTGAAATAAATTCAAAGGGTTTTTATAAAATCAAAGGCTATCAAATCCAATCGATAAAAGCTCTTTATATAGAAGCAAAGAACCCTATGGCTACTAACAACAAAACCTAAAAGCCCATGGATTAAAATAAAATAAAGTTCAAAACAAACTAATTAAAAGAAAACAAAACAAACTCATAAAAAATATAACTCGAAAATAATTAAAAGAGTTTTCTGGAAGCTTAATGAACTTATATGCCCATAAATAATTTGTCACGATTAAACAGTTCTCTAATTTTTATTTTTCGTCAGAAAGCGACTCGATTCGTTCTTCATGACAAGGGCACCAGTATTTTCCGTTCTTTTTACAAGAGGGCATAGTTCCAAAGCAAACAGATATATTTTCTATCAGAGATTTTCACAAGGTTGTTCTTGTTATTATAGAGTCGAATCTACTCGTTCACAGCAGTTTATTCTGGTAACTGTGAAAGAATTGTATTATTATGATTCTACAACTACTAGCACCTTGGTATAGTATGATTTCCCGCCTGGAACAAGTAATTGCAGCAGCATATTTTGTGGAATCTCGAACAGAGAAGTAGTTGAGAATTGTTGACGAAGTGAAATGGAAAAATAGCATGTTCTGGTTTCTGGTTGTTAGATAACATGCAAATCACAAAACACAAAAATGACGAACAGAATAGAAATCACACTTTCTTCAACCAAAAAGAAAAAAGAAAAGAAAAGGAGTACTCATGGGTTTACTACTGATGACCAAAAAGAAAAGAAAAGAAAATGTTCTGGTTTCTTGTTGTTAGATAACATTCATGCTCTTCTGAAAAGATCGATGATCATGTATAAGCTAGAATTCTGTTCAAAAATTGGACCTTCCGACCACACATGGTTTCATGGCTTCTTTCTGTAAGGTTGAGTAGTTTCGAACATGTGTAACTAATTCCGTATGAAGCTAAAATCAATCCCAGTTTTGCATATCAGTTATTCTCAACATGGTAAGCAAACTAACATATTAGATTCTACCAGCCCTCTGCGCCATAATCTTCATTTTAAAGATAGATTTCTTTGATTTATACAGCTTTCATGTTTTCAAATCATATCGATCTGGTTATATGTTGCAGCAATCAGATCATCAAAACCATTAGGTTAATGGTCACTGTCAGGCTTCAGCTGTTGATTTACCTAGATTCTTGGATGATGAAGTAATTTAAGAACACTCTGAGAAGCATCTTTTTAAAAATGCTTTGTACTTCAAACCTGTTTTTTTAGATCGAATGCAAGCTGTCTACTACGTTATTTGAGACTCGATCCACAGCAATATGAAGAAAGGGAATATTCGTTCCTTTCTAATCTTTTCCATGTCCATCTCAACCTTTGGTGTCTTTTTTCCTCATATTTTTGGGAGGCAGAACGACTTCAACCTAATTGAATCACCAAAATGCTAATAATACAGTACTTGTTTTCTGTTCTTAGTCCAACCTGAGCTTAAGTGCTTGTAGCTAGAAATGTTCATGATCTTAATGAATAAATTATACTGGGATCACTAATCAACCAGAAAGTCCTTTGCAACTTTTCATTTTAGGGAGAATTACATAGTAATACATGATCAAATTACAAAAAACCCACTATCAATAATTTTTATACAATTTAAGACATGAGTCCAAGCCCAAACTTAAAAACAATAGCCTGATCTGAATTTTAACTAGCTAATGACCATAATGCCCTTTCGTCTATATCTCTCCTCTCCTTTATCTCTTCTTCGTGTTTTTCAGATCTGATTCCGTTCTCTCTCTCTTAACCATATGATTCAAAAAATTGAACTCTGTTGAGATCAACAAATTTAGAGACCTTAAGGAAGGGAAGCAAAGAAATTGATTGGGATTGAGACCGATCAGAACGAGCTCGTGATCCGAGGGATGAAGACGGAGGATATAGATCGCGGTCTACGATATGAACCGCTCCCCTCTAACAATCTAGAGAAGTAAATCGATCGTCATTATTCAGTTGTGTCAGAGGAGAAGAATTTGATGATGAGCTCAGTCTTGCGTCTTCCACTCTTATGAAGAGTTTAGGAGTGAAGTGGTGGCAGTAGCACCCTTTAGTAGCATCGACAGTAGCACCCTTTAGTAGCATCGACAGTAGCACCCTTTAATAGCATTGGTAGGCGCAGTATCACTCTTCAATAGTTAGCACCAGTAGTAGCATCTTTTTTTGTTCGACAATAACACCTTCCTCCACTCGGCAGTAGCATCTTTTTGTTACTCGAGAGTATCACAGGCAGTAGCACCGTTCTACTTGACAGTTGCAGCAATCAAGGTGAAGAAGAGAGAAGAAATGACTACTGGTATGCTGCAGACCTTTGATTAAAGCTCTGATTTGAGAATTTTAATTCAGATGGATGGGAATGAGGGTAGTTTGGTAAAATAAATAGTAACACATGACATGTGGAGATTAGTTTGTCCTAATTAGTTAATTTGTGTTCTTTAGTGTAAAATATTGTCTAAATGATGTATTTGTGAACTGTAATTTGGTTGATAACTAAACTGTAGTTTGCTATTCATTTTATTGTGTTTGTAAAAAACATGCTTGCAGCTGCATGCCATGCCATGGTAGTTTTTTTGTGTTAAATTTCTTCTGGTGTCTAGTCTCTTTCCAAAGAAACTTCATCATGATTGTTCTCCAGTTTGGGAATTGATTTTGCTCCCCACATCCATCAAAAACTAAAGTTGTTTACTCTCATTATATTGTTTTTGCCTTTGATTCAGGAAAGTGAAAAAAAAGGAGCCTAAAGAATGCCAAGTAGTGAGTAGTGAGTTTACCATCATCAGTAGTTTGAAAAAATTGACACCATTTCATGATCAGGCTCCACCGGAACATACAGCCCTCCTGCTTTTCCCCATCCCTAAAGACAATCTTTGTTGCAAAATTACCTTAAAATCATCTGCTCATTTCACATTCAATTACTTGTAATGATCGATCCCGTGAATCAATAACCTGTTCGGATAGTGATTTACTTACGATCATGTGCGGTTCTATTCACTTTTGCAGTTTTTTTGCATATCAAGAGAGTACATTTTGGCAGGTAAGAAGTTTAAAAAATAGAACAGTTGAATTAAGGAGTACTCTGTTGATAAGATTCTCTCTTTCTCTGTTCCATATTTGCATCAGATGGTGAAGGGCTCCCACTGTTAAAGCATGTTACAAGATCTTCCAGTCAATGGTAGTCTGTACCTTGAAACAGAGGGAGAGGGCCTTCCCTGTTAAATGGGGCACTGGCACTGGCATGGGCATTGGCATATATGAGTCCTTGACTGACTGACTGACCCAGTGTTCAGTGCTACTCTGGTGAAAAATGGAGGACTAGCTTGCTTGCTTCCTTCAGTTGCCTTGCTAGGCTCTCAGAACACAGTCAAAGGTGAGATTTTGGTGAGAAGAAAAGTGGTCAAATCCATGGCGGTGTATCCATGACGGTGTATATATAGAATCTCTCTCATGAGGAAAAGTAGGGCAAGAGCCAAGCCCCGACTGTATATATTGGTGCTAGCTGTTGGTGTGCAATCTTTTCATAACCCCCAACCAGACAATTGCCATATTTTATTTTCTAATGCCATTTTTATCATTTGCGTCTTGATTGAGTTGCCTAGTCTTTGATCAAGTGAAGAAGCTTGTAAAACTCTAAAAGGATCGGTGCCCCTGCCCTCAAACCTCAATTAATAAAACTGTTGAATACAAATGAGGGACATTGAGCATAAACTTCGAATTACAAAGACGTGAAATAATATCAGAAACCTCTATAATACTCATATACTCAAACATGCATCAACTAGCAAAGAGTACTACTCTAATAGCGACTCTATTTGCTTTGAAATTACGATGACATTCTATAAAGAACAATAGATATGTAACACGTTTAGACATCCAAATATCCAATTCTAAATCAGCTTCCTAGCTATGTTGTCGATGGAGTCAAAATCCGACGACACTCAGCTTCAGCTTGTCACTAAGCGACAATGACCATTTAACAAAGCAAATAACTCTTTTCATACCTAGAGCAGACAATGCACTTTCAGTGCACACATGACTGTAGCCTAACTTGCCCTACACAACTAATATATGGACTTATTACTCGCATAAAGCATAACCAAACTAAATAACTCAAATAAGTAAAAAATGTAAAAAAGAAGACAGTTTGGGCAAGACCCAACAAGTGAGCCCAAACCCAAACACACACCAAGGCAACATGTATCTCACAAACATAAAGTAAGGCCCAACCTAATACTGATAAAAGCCCTCCATTGGATTGTCATTGTCAACCTCGTGTTGCCACCGTCGGAGACAGGTTGGATCTGCCTACTTTGGACTGTCGGAGGACAGCCGTCTCACAACCATCTGCATCATATCTCCCCCACAAGCTTTGAACCGCCACCAGCATCTAGTCACTGCCGCCAGTGTCCTTCACCCCAGTTGAACGAAGACAATGATTTGGTAGTCATCCTACCTAGATCGTGACTCGTGTCTCCGACCAATATCAGATGAACCATGAAACATTGTCTGTGAGCAACAAGGAAGCGATCTAACACCCAAACATCCTCTTCCTGAACCCATTTACGTCGTTTCGTCCTACTGGTATCAAAGCCAAACTAGCCCGCAATCGCGATCCCCATGCTACCTTGAACCAATTACCTTAATTAAGAGCAAGAATAATCTGATCAAGAGAACCACGATCCACCGACATATCTCGTCCAAGGACAACGTCAATTGACGCGCTGCTAGACGGAAGCCAGACACTTTCAGCAAAAACCCTAGGAGCCACTTTTTTCTCTCTCCCTCTGGTGCAAGAGAGGGTCTTACACTCATGAAGCTACGTATTGTATGATTCTTGATTACTTGTAATCCTTGATTTGTCAATTAATCTCCTTCATTATTGATTAGGTTCTGGCTAGTACATGAAATATCTCATGTCTTATTCATCACTTGTTCCACTTTCCCCATCTATCCTAAGTACGCCAAAAATCTAAATAATGGGGGCATGATTAGTGTGTGCTGATTAGGGGTGGGATCGGTATGGGACGGTACGAGATTTGACCTATCCTGATACCGATCCTAATTTTTTTGATATCGGTACGAGACGGGATGCGTGGTTTTAAGGCTTGATACCGAACCGTTTCGATACCAAAAAGTTCAGGATCAATCGTGACATAAGGTTTTAAGTTAGAATTTTATATCTATAAATTAAACAATCACTTTTGTACTATATTTATGCAATATTTAACATTTTTCTTAACATAAATCAACAAACTAACATAATTAGGTAACTTCATCACTTTAAAATGATTAATTCTTCATTATAAATACATATTTTTTTTCTTTAAAACTAGTAAAATTATAAATTTGGGAGAATTCGGGACGGTTCGGGACATTCAGTATATATTTGGCTCATACCGATCCTGAACCGATTACTAAATTCGGGATTCGGTACGGTTCAGGATAACATTTTTTCACTGTGTCCTGACCCGATCGGGTTCGGTACGGGACAGTCAGGATATGTATCGGGATTTCGGTATCAAACTCCCACCCCTAGTGCTGATAAACTAGTTTGGGGTTCATATCCAAAAACAATTGAAAAAAGAGAAAGTAGCTCAAACTCTTATAAATCACAGACAATGTCCTATTTTTTTTCGATGTGAGATTTATATCTCAACACGCCCCAACACGGTGGTGAATTTTCAAGCCTAACACATGGACAACATTTAGGTTGATGTGGAGATCGTGTGACCTTTGAGATTTACACGTGAATTTGGGTAATCTGCTCTGATACCATGATAAAGTAGTCTTCACATTCAAAACCAATTGACAATGGAGAGAATCTCAACCCTTATAAACCACAAACAATGTCTCATTTTTTCGATGTGGGATTTATATCTCAACATGTGCTTGTTGTTGACATGATTCATACATAACATGGGTCCTAATTCCCTAATTAATTAGTATATCTATTTAATACTCTAATTTAGTTAACTAATCTATTCTTAAGTCTCCTTGTCATCTAGCTAGTTTGATCATTTTGTTTGAATAGCTTGTTAACTACTTGCCCAAGTGACAGGTTTTATCTGATGATGATGATCAGAACAAAATCTAGCAGGTTTATTTCAGAATTAAGGCTGCTTAAGAAGGGGGGCTGGTTTTATTCAATGCCCAATTAGATCTTGACCGAAGGAAGTCGAAAAGCCCAGCAGGCGCACATTCTTAAAACAGTAATACTTCAGCTGACTGAGTTTTTTTAATAGAAAAAAAACTATTACAAACTGAAGCCTCTGTAACAACTAGAGTTTACAATGTCAAAGAGTAAGACTTTAGAAGCCTCACAAGGAATCATACCATTCCAAAACAATGGAGAATCACTGGAATGACCAAGATTAGCAATAGCATCAGCCACAAAATTTACTTCACAAAACACATGTCTGAAGCTAATAGACTCAAAACTAATCGTCAAACCTCTAATGTCTTAGACTAGCTTGATCAGTCTCAAGGTGGCTCAATCCGACCATTAACTGCTTCAATTACTAATTTGGAGTCGCATTCCACTTCAACTCTTGTATAGCCTTTCTCTTTTGCTTTCACAAGGCTATCTCTCAGAGCTATCGCCTCAGCAATAGGCATTGAAGCTCTTCCAACATGGCTGGACGCGGCAAATAGAGGTCTGTCATGAACATCTCGAATAACAAAACCACATGCTGCTGATTCTCCCATAACAGAACCATCAAAATTAATCTTAACAAAAGAACTAGGGGGTGCATGACACGTAATAGTGGTACTCGGGGTTTGAAGTTGCACTCCACTAAAACTTTTATTAAGATTACACAACTCGAATACATTAAAGCTGTTGCCATGGCAGTCAAAAGGGGATTAGGAGTTACCCTTCTAAAAATTGTGTCACCTGGTTTTCCAAACCTGCCAACATATGGTAATCACTTTTACAAATAAATCAGCATCATAAGGCTGCGTAACAAAGAGTTCTCTATAAACTTTAAGGTAACCCTCTTCCCAATCAATTGGGGAGACAATATTTGACATATTCCAGACCTGTTTGATAAAATCACAATAACCAAAAAGATGGTCAGCTGTTTCATTATCATTGTTGCATAAGGGACAAGAATTGTCATTAATTAAGCCAAATCTAGGCAGTCTATCTCTTGTTTTGAGCCTTTCTCTAATCAATAACCAGCCAAACAATTTAATCTTTGGCTGAATATCAAGCTTCCATAACTTGTTCAACAAGTCAATTTGGTCATGTTTGTGGACTTGATCATACTGTAACCAAGTGACAGACTTTATAGAGAACTTGCCATTGGAGGAAAGGCCCCAAATGAAAGCATCATCTTGTTTAGAAATAGGTAAAGGAATACCAGTAATATAATTAAC
Organism: Comarum palustre; assembly: GCA_951800085.1. Lineage (NCBI taxonomy): Eukaryota > Viridiplantae > Streptophyta > Magnoliopsida > Rosales > Rosaceae > Comarum > Comarum palustre. The sequence continues at coordinate 18,401,588 of OX637589.1, forward strand.
TACATTTCGATCCAAAATTCTGTTGAGTTTATCTCTATTCCAAATACCATTGCAAATATAGTCTGCAACAGACTCGTCTAAATTGGTTATAGCTTGTCTATCTTGGGGTAATAAGTTTAACAAAGGATAGTCAAACACCCAATTAAAAGTCCAAAACTTAATCTGCTTATCATTACCAACAATTCATCTCATGCCCTTCAAGATTAAGTCTCTACTGTCCAGCACTCCATTCTAAGCAGTCGAGTTCTTATATTTTTTCTTGACCTCGAAAAAAGAAACTTTAGATAAGTACTTTTTCCTAACAATTTGAGCCCACCAGTTATAGTCATCAGAGATGACTTTCCAAGCAAGCTTTACCAAAGCTGAGTTCCCCAGGCTATAGGAGGGCATTTCATGTCAGTTCCCCAGAAAAAATCTCTAGACAACTTATCTATGTTATTGGTAAGCTTTTTGGGGCATTTAAAACAAGTCATAACATGATTAGGCATAGAAGAGAGGTTAGACTTAATAAAGGCCAGTCTACCTGCTCTTGAAAGTGTTCCTTTTTTCCAACCTGCAAGTCTGTTAGTAAGTTTGAGTAACAACTCTTTTGCATTAACCGGGTCTTTCCAAAATAGAACATTATGAATACCTAAATATTTTCCAATTGTAGATTTTTGCTGAATGTTCAGAATATTAACTATTTCATTTTTTGAGAGAACAATTTACCTTCGGAGAGAAGAATAAAGAAGATTTATGATAATTGACCTTTTGTCCTGAAGCATTTGAGAACAAATTGAGTACTGCAGAAATATTTCTTGCACCTTTCTTGGTAGCCTTAGCAAAAATCAAACAATCATCAACAAACATTAAGTTAGAGATTCTAAAACCAAGTGGAGAAGACAGTAACCCCACTTGAGCTTTGTGGTTTGCTGTTAAGGCATTAAGCTGTCTAATCAAAGGTTCCATAGCAAGAATAAAAATATAAGGAGAAAGCAGGTCACCTTGCCTAATTCCTCTAGTTGGCTTGAACCAACCAGAAGGATTACCATTTATCAGTAAAGAAAAGGAAACCGAAGAAAAGCAATTGGAAATTAAGTTGATCCAATTGTCATGAAAGCCAAAAGTGCACAATATAATCCCAATTTAAGAGGTCATAAGCCTTTTCAAGATCGAGCTTAAGAGCAAAAGCTCCCACTCTTCCTTTTTTCCTCTGGAAATCAGAGAATAATTCATGTGCAATAAGGATATTGTCTGTATGGCCCTTCCTGCTACAAAAGCACCCTGATTTTTTGAGATACATTTTGTAAGTAGAGGCCGTAATCTCTTCACAAGAATCTTAGTCAAAATTTTGTAAGAGACATTACAAAGGCTAATAGGCCTAAAATCATTGGCTTTAGAAGGTTCATTTACCTTAGGAATCGGAGCAATATTGGTATGGTTAATGAGATGTAAAGAGCTACTATCGTTAAAGATGCCTTTGATCATGGGAATCACCGTATCTTTAATTTCAGTCCAACAATTTTGATAGAAAGATGCATGTAACCCATCTGGTCCTGGGGCTTTAAGTGCTCCAATAGCTTCAACTGCTTCCCATACTTCATCTGTTATCTATTTCAGAAGATCATTATCAGCATCATCAATGCATGGATCTACAACAGATAAGAACTCATGTAAAGAAATATAATTAGCAGCATTATCTATGTGAAAACGCCTTTTGAAATCCTGAATTAAAACATTTGCAATATCTTGTTCTGAAGTAGCCCAATTGCCAGTATCATCCTTGATTTTAGAAATATGATTGGATTTCCTTCTTATATTAGCTTGTGTTTGGAAGAATCTTGTGTTCCTGTCATCCAAAGTGAGCCAATTGGCCTTTGCTCTTTGTGCCCTGAAGAGTTCCTATTCTTTATAAAGCTTTCCGAGATCACCTCTAATTTTCATGTCTTGCTCTCTTAAAAAGGTAGACATGAGAGATAACATCAAATGTTGTTGTTTATCATTGCTTCTTTCATGCAGGTCCTCGAGTTTTCTGAAGATACTCCCATAAACATGCTTGTTCCAAGCTTTTGCTTGGTTGGTAAATTGACCTGTAATGGCAACAAAGTTTAATAGAGGGTTAGCATCTAAGTTATGCTTCCAAAATTGTTCCACCAAGGGCTTAAAATCCTTATGAGATAACCAGACTGCTTCGAATTTGAAATTTTTAACTATTTTCTTCCTAGCAACATTCATGGTAAGCCAAATAGGTCCATGATCTGAACCTATGATTGGTAGATTTTCTAGGCTCAAATCTGGACAATCATTAAGCAAGCTTGCGTTAACACAAGCTCTATCAAGCCTCTCAAACATCATGGTGTCATCCTCATGTTTATTTGTCCAAGTATAAGGCAAACCAGTTGCTCTGAGGGAATATAAATTTGAATTGTTCAAAAAATCACATAAATTAACCATATATTGAGTAACTACTTGGTTTCCACCAAGCTTTTCACCCAAATTTGTAATGGCATTAAAATCACCAATAAGGACCCAACCTTCATGGTTCACAGGCTGTAAGTGAACCAAATCATTCCAAAAGGAAACCTGCCTGTCTTTTTGGAGATATGCATACACAAAGGTTGCATAAAAGGATTTGGAAGTAACTAAGTCATTGATTAAACAATGAATAAAACGATCATGAGGTGTAATCATATCAAGTTTAACTAAATTTGATTTCCAAAGAATCGTCAGACCACCACATTGCCCTAAGGCTGAAATGCCATAAGAATCATCAAAAGGAAGGTTCTTAAGTTTCCGTATAATAGTACCAGGATCAGCTCTGGTGCCCATAATAAACAGTACATCAACATCAAAGCAAGAAATGTAGAAATGGGTTTGTGCCATAAAGCCGTCCCAAACACTCCCCCGACTATTCCATTAGAGTATCCTCATAACTCAAAATCTATAGTTAAGGAGGTGCCACCCTCCACATTTTTCATAAGAGCATTGTTCATATGATTAATGGAACCAAAACTATAACACATTCCAGCAAGATGGATAGGCAAAGCATTTAGAGATGTACCAGAATTGCAAAAGTAATACTCAAAGTCATCTTTGTCCAAAAGGCCATTACCAGAACACAAAGAAACTATCAACTTGCAGAATTTACCATTCATACACAGTAACAAGATAACAAGCTTCAGCCATTTGCCAAGTATCAAAATGTTCACAAGCACTACCGTGTGCTCTACTTGTCATGATAGAGCAAATTCTTAGTAATCCAAAAGCACAAATGTCAAAAAATGACACTTTCTGGAGGAGGACATTACATAATCATGTCTTCTAGTGATGGTAATTTGCTCAGAAACCCAGCACCAAGCAAACAATAACACAGACACTCCAACAAGAAACAAAATTGGGAACCAACAAATTAAATTGGAAAGAGAGAAGCAAAGACGTACCTGGTTTGAAAACTTAAAAACCCATACCTGTAGTGGGTTATCCGCATACCCATGGTCGGAGCTATCCCTTGTACTCTTCAAATAACAGCAGACCGCCATCCCAAAAAGCAAAGCATCATCTTCAGATAGTTCTATTGTCGAGCATTCCGAGAGTAGAAGATCGTCTACTACCATAAGGCCGACCCCGAAATCAACCGCAATCTCTTCGAAGGTGAATCTTATGAGTCATTTAGGAGGTGAGATTCTTGAATCACCCGGAAAATCTGGCCATGGCGGCCACCACCTCACCACACTCGCCGTCTAAAAACCTAGCAGAGCCCTCTTTCTCCCTTTTCGAGCGCGTGTCATTTTTTTCTAAGCTTTAGCTGACTGAGTTAGACTCATCAAACCTTGCACATTTTGAGTTATGAGTTTTTTTTGAATAAATGGCTAGGGCGGCGAAGCCGTGATTAATGAAACTGATATCGAGCTAAACATCTGATTACAAAGTTCTGAAATAATATCAGAAATTTGTACAATACTTATATACTCAAACAAATAATAACTAATAAAGAATACTATTTTAATGGATACTCTATTTGTTTTGACATAACGGTGACGTTTACCAAAGTTAGGAAAGATGTTAGGAGAAGACGTCTTCCATAGCTGGCCTTCCCAGATATTTCAATAATGTCTTCCCCTGCAATTGTGTAACAATTAGGAGAAAATAAGCGTCTAAGAAAATCTTGGAGAAGACGATCAAGAACAACCACAAAAAAGGCGAAAATGCGCATATAAATTATTGGTATAGCAACATCGATCTAACAATAGCATATAAATTTCAACGTGCATATTCTCATTCAGACCACCCCGACTTTTCAATAGTGACCAACAACAAAATAAAAGAAAACCAAATCCTTATTTTTTGAGTAAGTATACTGAATCCATCTTCTTCCACAATCCGTATGATCACGCAAAAGCCAACATCTCAATAAACTGTTAAAATAATTACAACCTAAAACAATTTTGAATTTAAATGTTAAGCACGACAAGTAAAAGTATGGGGCTCTGAGTAAAAAGATGTGTGTTGGTGTCCAATGTTGGCATACATGCCCAGTTGACACAATTTGGCAACCCCTACGCCGACCATAACCATTATACTTGCCACGTCTGAGGCCTGCATCAGCGAGGCAGCATCATCACCTGCAGATGACCTCAAACTGCAACAAAGACCGAGCTGGGACATGCCAGCACACGCTTTCCCAATGTCGTCTCTTGGGACAACACTATGGCGACCATAACCATGTTAGTCACACATCAAAAAACAAGAGGAAGCATTCCCTCCCGTAACCTACAAATAGTAACTATCTCTTACCTCATTAACTATGCATTTATTATCCATATACTATTATTATGTCAACATCAATACTAATTGTCACTTTGGAGATTCGAAGACCAACCTTCAGTGGTCTCTGATATCTAAGTGACGTCTTATGTCATCGTTGATACTTTAACAGGAACTTACAGATCCCGCCACGTAGATCTACCGTACCGCTACATAACTGTATCAACATTGACGCTATATGTGGGAAATCTGAGCAAAAATTTTCTCACGTTATGTTACAATGACTAACGACGAAAGAAATCCAGCAAGTCAGACGCCACAAGAAGTGGGCAACATGACAAGAACATTAATATTTGAAACTCAGCCGCCCGGAGTGGATGCCCAGGAGTCGCCACTCCCAACATCTGGAGCCTTAGTAGCGGCAGGAGGAGGAAGGCTCATCGTCAGCAATGACACTGTAAATGTGAGATCCCGCACGTTCTTACTGTGGTTAATAACGAGTTATTGAGGTTTAAGTCGCATTCGATAACTTCGCGAGTGAACGACCACGTTTATTTTCGAGTTTTTCAAAGTTTTTCAAATTCCTCATTTAAGGACTCTGTGTTGTAGTACGTGTCGACATGAGTCTTCCGGTATTTTCAGAATATTTTCTATTTCATAGGAAATAGTTCAACCAATTTACTATATTTTCTATTTCCCTAGAGCTTCTGCCGAAGAACTGGAAAACTGAACTGATCGAGCGTGGTAATTTGATTAAAGATTCTTAAGGTAGCGAGAGGTAGATTATGGTCAAAAAGGTAGAAGAGGTTGTCAACATGTAGGATTGGAAGTTTGATGAAGATGTTAGATGGAAGATGGCATCTCGAATGAATCTAAATAACGAGGGACGCATGCAGACAGAGACCAAACAGAGCAAGCTAGGTAGCAAGCATGCACTGCTTTCAGAGTTCACATGCTCTTGTCCTCTCTTTCTTTGGATGGGAATTAATCATGAATCTTGTCCATTTCTTTCAATACTAGGTATCTTTCTCTCACCAAAAGTAACCCTTTCCTCCGTAAAATAAATTTTACAATAGATAAGAACTTAAGTGGTCAAGTTAACAATGCTGATGAGCAGCTACCCTGGTGCAAGCGAGGCTAATGATGCTCATCGCAAGTGGAGCTGAAAACGTCCAAGTCCACCCCTTACGCTAGCGAGACCAGCAATGCCCATATCTAGTGAGAATCAACCCCCGAAACTTTTCCCCTACTCCATACGATCATATTGCGTGTATTGATCTTGAACTTGAACACAATCAACGTCAGATTGTGTGATAAAACTATACAGCAGCTAGCCAGCCTGCATGAGACCTGTAACTTGTTGCTAACTTACGCAATTTACCAAAAAAACTCTACTTGCAACTCAACCCAACTCTACTTGCAACTGTCGTAGGAGCCCAGCCCAAACAGCTAAACCACTTACCGACATATGGGATAAGTTTCTGGTATAAAGAATGGGACCTCAAGCAGGTCACAAAGGCATCTCAAACACACCAGTCTCTCAAACTCATTATGAGAAAGCCATCGAACGAGACAAGGCCACAAGGGTCTCCTACCTACCTACCTACTGTATAATTGCCTGCCCATATTCGTATTCATATGAAGTGTCACCAAGTCAGCACCGAGATTCATTTTATTTCATTCCCTGCTCTGCTGTGCATATATATGCATAACTGTACATTCTTAACTTGTAACATGTCTTGTAACATGAACAAAGAAACCAAAAAAGTAGAAAATCCCAGACCTTGATTCACCCCAGAAAGCTTTTTTTTGAAGACCCCGGAAAGCATTTTACAGACAACTAATACACAATTTTCAAGCAGCTGAGATAACTAGATGGACCAGAATTAAACTTTGCAATTATCCTATCTGTTGTTCATATGAAATTCTGAAACTCCCTCCAAATCAAACAAAACAGGTGTCAAACCTTTACAGTCAAAGCTGGGGTTGAACTAGAATGGATCAAAGATGAAGACGGAGGAAGACAGTGTCTTTGTCTGGAAGAACTTCTGCTTCCGGACCCAGTTGCGCTGTTACTTGAATGACTTCTTAATTTCTTCTCATCTCCATATATGCCCCCATCTGATCTTACGTGCCGAACCTTAGTTTCGTTTAGGCCAGCCGGAAGAACACAGTTGCAGAACAAACCTAAAGTTCATTGAATTAAACATGAGAAGATTAGATGGGGAAACAATAAGCATTTCCTTCTGGAAAATTGACATTCTTGCCTTATTGATATCCCAAAGGACATACATGGGAAAACAACTAGCACCATATCTGTATTCTACTTATTCTTGTTTCTGTTTAGATACGAATCTTAGCTATCTTATGATGGATTTCTGAAAGAGATAACAATGGCAATTCTTGTGTTGGCATATTGCCATTCATGGTGAAATACTAAATACTGGTTTTTGTGGCAGTGCTACTAACAAACAATAATAGTTGGGATGGAATGAAGGAACTGATAAGAGAAGAAGGAAGTCTTACCAAGTCGAGCGAGACGGTTAACCCATCGAGGAATAGTCCTCTCTGTCAATCTCAGGCACACATCATTACAGAAGTGGTTGCAATTCTTGGTGATTAGATGGTATGTGTTGCCAGAGTAGTCTTCTGCGAGTTTCTCCATGAATGCCCGAACCTCTTTGGGACCTAAATCCGTTCTTCCTATCAAAATGGATTTTCGGAATACAAAACCAGGGCATTTCTTTGGTTCGACTGTAAAGATCCCAGTTGATGCATGGTCATGCGCCCCAAAAGCATACTCAACGCCATGTACTTAATACAGAAATAAACAAAAAAAACTCAAAACACAGAAACTAGAATAAACATGTGACCAAGTCTAGTACTTTAATACAGAAATCTATTTCCCTCTCAAGAACATAACATGATGTCAGCCTTGATTTATAATATAAATCACTTCTTAACCAGCAAACAAAAATTGATCACTCAAACATACAACTGAGTGCACTCCATACCAAGTTTTCATTTTTTTCCCTCTAGTTGCACAGGTTCACACTTTAGCTCATACCAAACACGAAAACCAATAACTCAAACGCAAAATTTGATTATGCAGCAGAGAATCTCTATGATCCTGAAAACTAATTAACCTGAGCTGATATTCCACTATTCAGATCCAAAAATCTACCGGATTAATCATCTTATGCAAAAAAACACAACAGAAAGAACATAAATTTGTAACCCGGATTTTCATTTGATATATGCCAGCAGATCCAAACTCGAAATAGCCAAAGAAAAGAGAGGCAGATTTACCTTGCACGCCGGAATGGTAGACGCCGAGGCCAAGCCAATAGGCGTATCCGTTGATTGGTGTGAGATCGTAGACATTGAGATACACCGGCACTTTGCCAGTCTTCTTCTTCTTGGGCACTACCATTCTACACAGCATTTTTTTCCCTCTCTCGGTTTCTGTTCGAATTTCTCAAAATGAAAAAGAACACAAAACGCAGAAGATGGAGCACAGACACCGCAACCTTCACCGTCCAGGTTCATAGAACAGAAGAGAACCAAACCAAACCAAACCAAGGCAGACCAAACAGAAGAGAAAGAGAATAGAAGATTCTGCTGAAACCGACGGGAGGGGTATGAAATTGGATATATTTTGGGAGGGCAAAGCGGGAAAGGTAACGAGATTCCGATATTGGACGGAATGTTTGCCCTCCGACACAAGATTTGGTGATAAAAAAGTTGATGTAATCCTTGGTTCTTTATATATATCAAGAAAAGAAATTCCTCATTGTAATGAGGTCGTATGTATGTATGTGTGTGTCACTAAAGGGTGAATAGGGCACGGGTCTCATGATGTCCCTATGTATCTCCGCCTTTAGTAACTACCTCGATTTAGAGTAACACTAACTGTTAGTACCAAGGGCGGAGGCACACAGGGACACCGTGAGACCCGTGTCCCATTCATCTTTCAGTCACAAATTTTGGTTTATTAGTGTCTCACCAGTGCCCCACTGAACAAAATACAAAAATATGCACTATATGAGAGTCAAAACTCTAACCTCTTAATGAAAGATCCAAGATTGATCCACTAAATCATCTCGATCACATGTTAACATTGCACAAATATTATATATATTCACAGATACTTCTTATTTCAATGTGATTATTTTTTGAAATAAAAAAAATTAAACAGGCAATGGTTTCACTCACAGATGAACTTCAAAGCTGAACTCACTTAACTAGCTTGAGAATTTTCTTAATTTTGTAACCTATCTTTAAATGTATTTGTTAGAGTTGTGAAAGCCAAGAATACGAGCCACTTATTTTATGTTATAAACATTGTAAAGTCTCGTTGAGTGATTGTTTAATTTCATATATTTAGAATGATAATTTTTTTCTATGATAGTCGATAAGACTAGCTATCATGTAACAACTTGAAAACATAACACTTTTCGAGAACCAATATCATTGCAAATATATTATTATTATTATTATTATTATTATTATTTATGCCCCACTAGCTGAAAATTTCTGACTACGCCACTGGTTAGTTCAACAACTCCATGTCGAGGGCCCTCGGGGCTTTCGGGTTCCCACTTCCAACCTAAAACTACAATCGATTTTCCTGGAAAACAAACAAGTTAATTATCTGGAATGCTTTGGTGTATGCCTCATCATTTGACCCTTTAATCCTAGCTTGCCCTACCCGACCCTCCATTAGGGCGGGCCGACCCTAGCCATTCTCGAGTAGGATATGATGAGAGTTGAGCAAATGAAACCTGACCCTACCCTAATGAACCCTTTAAGGCCGAACCCAACCCGACTCTAAAAGCCCACCTTTAGGCCCTAATAATTTCTTATTTTTTTTTATTGTTTTAATATGTTTCTTAGTTTTTAGATACAATACAACTAATCTTTTCTTTTTTTAGTTGATTTGCTAGTTTTGTTCATTTGATTTCCTTTTGTTTTATTGATTAACGATTGTATTTTGATGATTTAGAGCATTAGTTCGTGAGATATATGAGTATAAGCACTTAGTTTATAGATGGATGTCTTAAATTAAGTATAATGTGTATGCATACATGTTAAATATAACACAAAAATACGGTTCATTACATATAATTATAAAGCTAAATTGTGAGAAAAAAATAACAAGCCCATCTCGACCCTGTTTAGCCTTATTTAAAGGACCGGCCAACCCGACACTATTAGCTCTAATGAAATGGGCCGCTAGGACGAACTATGGCTTACATATTCAGGCATAGGTCTTACCCTAGCCGGCCTTAAATTTTGTTGACTTTGACCAAGTCATATCCTACCATACCCTAAGCTCTAAAATTTAAGGTCGGGTCGGCCCATGATGAGGCCTACTTTGGTGGGATGGTAATTGAATTAATTGGTGATTGATTAGATCCATTCAAGCTTCACATAAAAATGGATATTTGGGCCTGAGACTATGACCTCAGCCCAACAATTATTCTTGATACAGGCCCTTTTAAACTAGAGAAGCAAGTACAGGTGGATGGAAGCATTATACGAATTGCTTAAACCCTACACTGCGAATGAGAATGGCTCGTTTAATTCGAATTGCTCAAACTACTCTTCGGAATTGTAGTTCATGTTCACCCAAATCCCTAAACAATGGGCGCCCAAATCCTCCTCTCCACAACAGACCTTACGCTTCTGAGGCGCTTCCCACATCGCCCTTGACTTCCAGCATTCTCAGAATCCTCCGCACAGAGATCGAGTACCAGTCCGACTCTACTCCTCCTCATCAGGTTCTCACTCTCTCTTCCTTCTAAGTTCCACTCTCTTTGGTTGTTAAGGAAATCAAGTAAAACAACATAAACCAACCATTTTGATTTACTACAGTTATGTTTGATATTGTAATCTAGAGATTCTATGTTGTGATGGGATTAATAATGTAATAGCCTCCTACAAAGTTCAATTCTTTTGCGGTGGAGGATCGGCCCGGGGAGCAGTGGATTACAATGAGAGGCAAATTTGGAGAGAGTGAGGAGATTAAGATCGAAGTTACAATGTTTGATGGGTTTGAATCTGTTCCCAAGACTGGATACGACAGCTTCGGGGAAGATTTGCGTCTTCACATTAGTGTGCTTGTTGATATTTCCAAGGGTGATGGCTCCTATGATCTCGAGTTTCTGTGTTCTGCCTGGCCGGATCGTTTGGAGGTTCAGAAAGTTTATGTTCTTCACCGTGGTAGAATGCCGGCTAAGCCTTATTTGGGACCTGATTTCAGGTATCATTTTCAGGGCTGTTTTTGTATTACGATGTTGGATGATGATCTTTATGTAGCAAAGTTTTATATTGTTGGATTGTAAAAAAGCAACGCTTTAGTTATTGGTAACAACTAACAAGTATTTGAAGCAAAGAATGTCTGTTCTTTGGTGATGACTTTGTTTAGTTTTTGTTTTTGAACAGGGATGTGAATGAGGGGCTTCAGAAGAAGCTTCGTGGTTATTTAGAAGCGAGGGGAGTAAATGATGAGCTTTCTTTGTTCTTGCATCAGTATATGATGAACAAGGATAGAATAGAACTTATTCGATGGTTGGGGAATCTCAAGTTGGCTGTCGAGAAATAGAATGCTACAATTGTAAGACCTCAAATTACACTTGATGGGTATTTGTTTGTTCTCCTTCTGATGGCATTGATAATGGAATTATGTTCCGCACAAAGATTGACTATCTGTGTATGCTGTATTTGAAAGCATTACTTGAAAGTGTCGAGGTATGTAAGCATGTGTATCTCCTGAAAACTGAATATTATTGGTCAGCAACTCGGTCCCTTTTTCGTGACTGGAAATTGTTTTCAATTGTATGGATTTAGTGCAAGCAAAGAGATGAGAATCGGCCTTTTCAAAGGAGCGCAGATATGTAGTCCTTCGTGTCTATCTTTGTTTACATTGTTCACTCAATGCTGATATCCAGCCATTTGCTAACCTGTAAGTCTTGCTGCATTTCATTATAAACATGATTGAAATACTTTATCTAACGATATGGAAATGATACTGACGTGCGTTTCTTTCCTCACAACCTATTTTCTATTACTTGCATGTTGCATCAGTTTTTTCCTTTTTCTTCCTTCCTGCTGATATTTGGGCATCTGTGAACTCTGAGCTCAATCTTGTTTTCAAGGTGCCTGTGATCATTTAGACAACCCTTGAGTAAATTATTTGCAGAAAGATTGTTTATGTTGGAGGTTTCTGCACACAAGGTAGTAATCAACAAAAAATTAAGTAGATAAACAAATAGGAGAATTACAAATACAATGCACAATTTCAGCACATGTGAAGATGTCAAGATGACATGTTTTCTGGGGCATAATTACAGGTTTAACACACATGACAGTTATTATCATAACAGATGACATGAATTGATTTTTGACCGTTTATCATAATGATTGTATTCACTTAATTGATTGATATATATATATATATATATATATTGGCTTCTTCATGATCAACGTACCGTATTATCATCAAGTGCACCTTAGAAAACTAAACTAAAATCATCTTATGAAGAAAAATAATGAGTGTTCTTGTTGCTTTAATTGTTTTTTTGGTCGTTTTGTTGGTTATCCTAAAAAATCTAATATGTGAAAATAATGAGGTTACCTTTTATGCTTATATTCCAAACATAATGATTTTCCTTTCTATTGCCATATTTGAAAATGATGAGTTTTCCTTTCATGCCTTGTATATGAAAATGATTAGTTTTTGTTTTTTGGATACAAGAAAATGATTAGTTTTCCTTTCATTCTCATATGCCAAAACAACAATGCCTTCTGTGGAATATGATACAGGTTAATCCTGATAAAGAAAACATACAGGTTATCTACACAGCATATCTCATAAAAATCATGAGGACTTGAGAAGCTAATCATCAGCGTATCCGAGTTCCTTCAATACGAAATATCCACCAACCCCCTTCCATATTTAGCAAACTGAAAATGAAAAAATAAAAATCACCGATGCGGTGAGCGTGGATCAAACACGCGACCTTCAGATCTTCAGTCTGACACTCCCAACTGAGCTATCCCCGCAGCTGGTGTTGCAGTGTTACACATTTCCTACAATCATCTTGAGAGAGCATGCGAAATACCAGAGGACGATAATATCATGTCCGAACTCAGATGTTTTTACCATTCACTCTGCAGAGGTTAAGATTACATGAAAATTTATCAACACAACTGACACGAGTTTAGCAGAATGATAGAATCCAAGTGCAAGAAGTTTTGCTCTCGGTAAACTCCAAAATACAAAATTTAGCATTCATCAAATGCCAAAGGACACATTGCTTATTTTCTCAACAGACTAAAAAGTAAGACAGTATAAACGACACTGCCAAAAAAGGGCAGCAAGCATCTTGATGTGGATTATGCAGCTTCATATTTTACAGGAAAATTGCTCCATCTAGCATAGCAACTATTCTCTCAAATGCCTGAAATGCATTTCACAAATCTAAACTAAACATTCTAAGCTACTGACTGGCTAATGCTGCTTTCATTTTATAATAAAAGGCAATATAAAATGATATAACCTTCCACTGTAAAAAGATGTATCAAGTATACAAAGAGTGCCTGTCATGAGGTGATTAGTCTTCAGAATAAGCAGTTGGATGGAGCTGAATGTGGCATTCATCAAACGAACCCCTTGACAAAGCAAAAAGACAGTAGAAGCAAGAAAACATGCCTTGTATTTCCCATAGTTCACATTCTCAAAATCGGTGAAGAGTAGTAGCTCATATAAAAGAATAACTACCTACGTACCTATCTGTTCAGAGGCTCTAATTGAACTTCCATCCTTCCTGATGTGCGTGATTCTTTCTCTGAATGTATACCATTTGGACTCAACAAGTCAACAGAGTCATCTTCCTCAAGGTTCCCCAGCACCCAATTGCTTCTGTCAACACTTCTATTTTTCCTCCTTTGTCTTTCACAGTATTTCAGATATATTACTATTAAAACACAGATCAAGAACCAAACTATCAAAGCCCAACTTAGTCCGCCAACATTTTCACCACCATATCTATCACCTAAATGCTGCAATCCTGTGAAAGGTGCTCCAAAACCTACTACTATGGCACTCCTGCCCCCGATCACATGAAGATACTCCCACATAAGCCTTTTAGAGGAAACCTGCTCTCCGTTATTTGGTCTCTTTGGCCTTAGGTATGCATTCACTGGTTGCATACAAACCAAAAATATAGCCGCAGTTCCAAATTTAACATGTAACGAGCCGAAAAAGAAATCACGGAGCTCAGCAATAGCAAAAAGCAAGGCAAGTACAACGATTGCCAAACCTGAGTACTGCAAGTATACATGTATCCGATACCAACCATCACCCTTAACATGTTTTAAGTATCTAGCCGCCAGTACTCCACCAGGAAGCAAGATAGCCCAAGCAAGAAACATCATAAATCCATGCACTGCTAAAACTGGCTACAAATCCTGCTCTGCCTCTGCAGAACCACGCATAAGCAGAACCCTGATAGGCCTACTGCTGGTAACAAAATGCATATTTTGATCACTAAGATGATCATCTGACCATGTAGCACCCATTGCCCAAATAACTTTAAGAGGAGTAGTTGGATCGATTATGTTTTTGCACTCAGGCTTATCACTCTTCCCACATGATGGATTCAAAGAACGAGTGAACTCGAATGCAATGATCCCATTTTCTGACCAGCACCTCACATATGTCAAATTCTCATAAATTGGAAGCACACTCGAGGCATCCTTTCCATCAATCCAGTAAGTATTTACCCTCCCCTTGCCAATATTATCAATCCAACCCACATAAGCATAGCTGTTCACCATTCCCCTACCAAATCCTATTGCCAAGAAACCACTTTTCTTCTCACCCGGACTGCAATAGATATAGAATCATGTGCCACTGTCCAAAATAAAGTAACTGGCTGATCATCCAAAATCACACTGTTATCATACATATCCGGCAGACCCCCATCAACCACCTGTACCTAATATCCCATTTTCTGGTCATAAAGAGATTGATAGTACACTAGGTCTGGGGTATTCCTGTCTGGTGCCCAAACTAACTCCTTGGGACTGGCTTGAACTCCTTAAGATTCCGGTCCTCCAGCATAAATAGTCTCACTTGCATTCCTCAGTGTAGCATTCCCACCAAGAGGATCTGAAGTAATGTAGAGAGCAACATTATGTCCAGCTTGTATTGAGAACGTGACCGGCACCCCTCTCTCTAGTCTCAACACCGGAGCCTCTTTCTTGTTAATGTAAAGAACCTTGGAAGGGTTCGGAGGGTCTGGATAATGCACTGCCTGCCCGGAAGTAACCACAAGCGGTGCCCGGCAATAATGAGATGCTGATCCTCCTTGTCTTCGGCATCTATAGGGCCATAACAGTCATCCACATGCTCAGAAACATTCAGCTGCAAATGGCCATAAACCACATCCTGGGGTCCCCCATGGTTTTGGGGAAGATAGTAAGGCTGAAGAGTATCAGGTGGCCTGATCGGCCCCAGTGCCCAGATCACCACCATTTTCTCAGTATGGTTCACCACTACATCATACTTGTGATCGGCAGATTCCAACGGCCTCTGGTACCTGATAAACGACACGGCGTCCCTCGGGTGACCATAAACCAATTTGGTATTGTTCACCAAGCCATTTGAGGCGCTCTCTTGGTACATTGTATCAGGGCAGACCCCTTTAACGGAGCCTTCCTTGTCCTCGGTGCACCAGCTGTACCTTGTGACGTAAAAATCATTCACAAAGGGCATTCCTTCCTCATCGAATCCAGCAATTGCCACATCAGCTCCGAGCATAAACTGGTTAGTAGCTTTCGGGGCAGCCCACCCGAAAGCCATGTAATTCGTCGTCCCAATATCAATCACATTCTCCTCAGGACGCAATCGTCGAGTATCTTGATGGAGCCTCTGAGCTGGTGCTGAATGCTACGAACTAGGGTTTTTAGTGTCTAATTGCAGTATTGAGAGAGAAAGATGAAGAAAAGACTGTATTAATCGCAAATCAAAATCTGCCAATTACACAGTAGAGGTCCTATTTATACAACGGTAATCTGCTAACCAATTCAAACCAACGATTGGCACTTCTCCACGTGTCCAACAATGGACGGTGAGATGCTGCTATTTAAATTAACAGTAATTAACTAAACGACGTCGTTTCTGCATTCGAACGTCTAATTAATCGAATTGCCGCCATAATCCTCCATGACTGGTACTGCAGCAATTCCACCCTCCTTAAACTGAATACCTGTAATCTTCTGTAACTCCGGTGTTGCTTCCCATTGAAAATCAGGGTACCTGGTCCTGATATCTTCAGCGATCTCCCAGGTGGCATCCTCCTCCGGTGACCCCAGCCACTGTATCAACCATCGTACCTGAGGCCTGTTCCTCACTTTAACCAGAGTTCTGGCCAATATCTTTCCCGGGTACCAACGAGGATTAGTAGGATCAACCACTGGAGGAAGGTGTGATTGAGGCTCTATGGTCCTTCCCAGCTTCTTCTTTAGCAAGGAAACATGAAACACAGGGTGTATTTTAGAAGAAGCTGGTAAATTTAGTCTATAAGCCACTGTTCCCACCCTTTCCATCACTTCGTATGGTCCATAGTACCTGGTAGACAACTTCTGTGAGCTTCTGTTTTCAACACTCTGCTGCCTGTATGGTTGCAGTCGCAAATAAACCCATTCTCCTACATTGAACTGCCTCTCAGTCCTATGCTTGTCTTCATAAGTCTTCATCCTATTCTGAGCCAATAGCAAATTTTGCTTCAGTTGCTGTAGCAGTTCATCCCTGCCTCTCAAAGCTTCATCAACTGTTCTCACAGCAGTGGAATTTGGTATGTAAGCTTGCACCTTTGGGGGAGAGTAACCATATAGGGCCTCAAATGGACTCATCTTAATTGCTGAATGATAGGAAGTGTTGTACCAGTATTCTGCCCATGGCAGCAAGGGTACCCAATTTGGCTTGCCATTTTCACATATCATGCATCTTAAGTACTGTTCTAGTACTTTGTTAAGACATTCAGTCTGTCCATCACTTTGTGGATGATAGGCAGTGCTTTTACAAAGCTGAGTGCCCTGTAATTTCCAGAAATGTTCCCAAAACAAGCTTAGAAAGACTGCATCCCTGTCACTGACAATCCTTTGAGGAGCTCCATGCAATTTGTAGACATGTTGCAGAAACGTTTCAGCCACTGACATAGCTGTGTATGGATGCTTTAGTGCCATAAAGTGCGCAAATTTGGTGAACCTGTCTATTACAACAAATATCACAGACTTGCCTTCTCTGAGTGGTAATCCCTCTATGAAATCCATGGATATATCAGTCCAAGCACCAGAAGGTATAGGCAGAGGTTGTAGCAATCCAGGAGGTTTAATGGCTTCATATTGCGTCCTCTGGCAGACTACACATTCTGCTACAAATCTCTTTATCTCCTTCTTCATTCCTGGCCACTGAAAACTCCTTGCCATTCTCTTATAACTCCTTAAAAAACCAGCATGTCCACCTTCTGCTCCTCCATGGAATTCATCCAAAATCTTTTGCCTCCAATCCTTGCATTTTGGGACAAATAGTCTCTTCTTGTACTGTAAGGCGCCATTTTTGATTTCAAATCCTTTCTTAGTACAATTTCCTGCCCTCACAGCCTCCATGATGTTTCTGACCTCCTCGTCTGATTCACAGTCCTTTTGTATTTCTTGCACAAATGTATTAATGGGAACTGATATGGCTTGAACAGTACACTGCAAAGTGCTCAATTCCAATTTTCTAGACAATGCATCCGGAACTGTGTTATTCACTCCTGCTCTGTAGTGAACTGAATAATCATAACCAATCAACTTAATGAGCCACTTATGCTGCAATGGTGTAGTGATTCTCTGGTTTAAGAAATACTGGATGGTTTTGTGATCAGTGACTATAGTAAAGTGATTGCCTAACAAATAAGGTCTCCAATTCTGCACTGCATACACTACTGCAATCATTTCTTGATCATATACAGAATAAGCCCTGTGCCTTGGGGAAAGGACCTTGCTCAGATAAGAGATGGGATGTCCATTTTGTGACAGCACTGCTCCAATTCCCTGTCCAGAAGCATCTGTCTCCACCACAAATTCTTTGGTAAAATCAGGAAGAGCTAAAACTGGAGTAGTAGTGAGAGCCTCCTTCAGTTTAATGAATGCTTCCTCAGATTCAGGTGTCCATTTAAAGTTATCCTTCTTCAACATGTCAGTTAATGGCCTGGCAATGATGCTGAACCCCTTCACAAATTTTCTATAGTATCCAGCTAACCCTAGGAAACCTCTTAACCCTTTAAGGGTTTTAGGCATCTCCCAATCCACAATGCACTGGATTTTGCTCGGATCTACTGCCACACCTTGTTGAGAAATTACATGCCCTAGGTATTCCACAGTAGGAGTTCCAAAGCTACATTTACTCTCTTTAATCTTCAACTGATGCTGCTGTAATTTGATAAACACGAGGTTGAGATGTTGTACATGCTCCTTCACAGACTGGCTATACACCAATATATCATTAAAGAAAACTAATACAAACTTCCTTAAGTATTCTTTGAACACCTCATTCATGAGCGACTGAAAGGTGGAGGGGGCATTGGTGAGGCCAAAAGGCATGACCATGAACTCATAATGCCCCTCATGAGTCCTAAACGCTGTCTTCTCAATATCCTCTTCCCTCATCCTAATCTGATGATATCCTGACCTTAAATCAAGTTTAGAGAAGATGACTGCCCCACTTAATTCATCCAATAACTCATCAATTACTGGAATAGGGAACTTATCTTTAACTGTGGCTTTATTCAATTCTCTGTAATCAGTGCACATCCTCCAGGTGCCATCTTTTTTCTTCACTAATAAAACTGGTGAACTATAGGGGCTAGTACTAGGCCTGATAAACCCCTCCTTCAGTAGTTCTTGTACTATTTTTTCTATCTCCTCTTTCTGGTAGTGAGCATACCTATAAGGCCTCACATTGATAGGTGCAGTTCCTGGAGCAAGCACTATCTTGTGATCATGAGCTCTCTTAGGAGGTAACTGTGTTGGAGATTCAAAAACTGCAGCATGGTCAGCTAGCACCCCAACAATTTCTGCTCTCACTTGCTCTTGTTGATGCACATTCTTGGTATCTGAAATCTGTACCAAGAAGGCTTCACTCTCTTCTTGGATATCTTTCACTATGGCACTGCAGGACACTGACTTCACTGAATTAGTTAAACACCCTTGTAGCTTGAATTTCACATCTCCCACACTGAACTCCATAGTCTTCTCCACATAATCCCATAGTACCTTTCCCAAGGTTTTCAGCCATTGAACTCCATAAATCACATCACTCCCAGTTATAGGCAATATTAAAAAGTCAGTCACAAAAGCATATCCTTGTATACTAGCACTCACCTGAAGAGTACTACCCAAAGTCTTCAATTTACTGCCATTTGCCAAACTGACATTCCATTGATCCTTAGAATTGGTCATTAATTGGCACCTCTTAACCACTCTAGGATGCACAAAATTGTGAGTAGCTCCTGAATCAATTAAAGCATGTAACAGTCTCTTGCTGCCAGCTATTGCTGTCTTGACTTGCATAGTTTCTGGAGTGTCACTACCATCCATAGCATTTAACTGGATGAGTGGTTGCTCCTCCGGACCCTCCAACAACATCTGGTTCACCTGCACTGCTCCTTCTTCCTCCTCTTGATCCTCTTCTTGGTTATAACCTTCCAAGAACATCAGTTTCACCTTCTTGCAGCTGTGTCCCGGTCCAAATGGCCCTCTGCAAGCATAACACAGATGGTTTTTCTTGCAAAACTCAAACTCAGCTTCAGATAACTTGGGCCAAGAAGTTTTTTGATTACTGCTTCTAGGACTGATTTTTGAAGAAGATGTATGCTCTATAGATTTGCCCATTCCTGTATTGGTTGTCACACTAACAGTTTGATTAGGTTTCGAGTAAGGAACTCTTGCAGCATTCCTATGTCCCAAGTACTTAGATTCAAATGTCACTGCCAATTCAAAAGCCTCAAACAAGTCTCTAGGCTTGAGTGACTTAACATCAACCTTAATATCCTCCTTTAGCCCTGATATGAAACAAGCTAAGAGGGCATCATCATCAAATCCTGTGGCTCTGCAGCTCAATTTTGTGAACTGCGATCTGTACTCCATCACACTGCCATTCTGGGTTAGTTTAGCCAATGCAGATTGATAATCGATTTGACTTGTAGCCCCAAAGTGTCTTAACATAAATCTGGTAAAATTCTCCCACGTTCTAGGCAATACCTCCTCCCTAACTCTTCTCTTATACAACCTCCATGCATCTGCTGCATCATCCCTCAAATGCAACACTGCCACAGTGACCTTCCTCTCCTCATGTATCTGATACATCTCAAATATTTGCTCAGCATGATTGAGCCATTCAGTGGGATCACCCCCAGAAAAGGTTTGGAATTCCAATCTCATCTGCTTCATGGTAGGCAAATCCGCGTCATGGTTTAAATGGTTGTTTTGGCCATATTGTTGTACTGGATTGAGAGGAACATAGTTGGGCTGAAAGTGAGGTCTGGGATTGTTTTGATACTGGTGGTGGGTAGGAGTCTGTGTATGGTAGACTGGGGGAGTCCTATACTGTGGTGACTGTAATGGTCTGCTAGTATTTGGGACAAACGGGGAGGCTTGAGGTCTAAGTGGTGAAGAACACATTGCCATATCCATGGGCTGTGATTGCATAACGATACCATTTTCAAACCCTGGGTTATACCCCATGATAACATCATTAGAAGCTAATCTAGATCTCACTGGTTCATTCTGAAAATTTAATCCACTTATACTTCCATCCATATTCATTGATCCAGACATGTATTGTGAGTATAGGGGTAAGGCAGCCATACCGAGCGCGTGTCCAGGAAACGAACTACCAAAACCAGGTGGAGAAATCTGAATCGGGGTAGATCTGGTATTCGATGACTCTCCTCTAACCCCCTTACCACCTTGTTGAGAGACACCGTCCTGCGCCATCGTCTTCTGCAGACGGATCTGTTTCAGCTCATCCAGGACCATCGTCATCGATTCTTGGAGCTCACGAAAGCGTTCCCTGGTATCCTCCTTGTGTAACTGGAGATCCATCTGTAGAGGATTTTGGTCCTTCCTGGGTCGGTTTTCCGACGGCGACTGAGGGTCGTTCATGGTCCAGAACCTAGGCTCTAGATACCAATTGCTACGAACTAGGGTTTTTAGTGTCTAATTGCAGTATTGAGAGAGAAAGATGAAGAAAAGACTGTATTAATCGCAAATCAAAATCTGCCAATTACACAGTAGAGGTCCTATTTATACAACGGTAATCTGCTAACCAATTCAAACCAACGATTGGCACTTCTCCACGTGTCCAACAATGGACGGTGAGATGCTGCTATTTAAATTAACAGTAATTAACTAAACGACGTCGTTTCTGCATTCGAACGTCTAATTAATCGAATTGCCGCCATAATCCTCCATGACTGGTACTGCAGCACTGAAGCATTTTGAATTCGGATTCCAAGTTGACGAGTGGGCTGGTTTTGGGGCAATCGGCATGGCAGAGTGTGAGGAGGAGGAAGAAGATTACGGGGGCGGGTTTGGGAGGCATGAGAGATCCGGATCAGATCGGATCCTTTGGTTTTGGAGAGTTTGGGATCCAATCAGCAGGTTTGAATGTGTGAACAGGAATTGAAAGAGAGAAACAGATGAGGAGGTTGATCGGAGAAAGGTGGAGGCTCGGCGCTGTTATTTGCGTGGCGACTTTTTAACTAGACATATAGTCATGGGCACAAATGAAATATAAAATGTATGTATCTGCAGCCTGGAAATTCACTCATTAAACCCAACATCAGAAATTAACTCATCGAAACAGAAACTTTTATTGAAATACTAACTGCAATAATTTACAAGAAACTCAACGCTACAGAACCAGTTAAGGTTTCAGGGTTTACAACTAAAACAACTCTTTTGTGAACAGTGTACAAGGAAATGCTACATGTCTCACACTCAATAGTCTACAAATATTCATCAATCTCTTTTGACAGTTATTTTGTTTCAATTACTACTATTCTCAACACCCAGACCGTACAGGACACCTGCATATTTCTCGGTCGAGCCATTGAAGAAAGAATCCCTCAATTTCCTAAAGGTGCAAGCTGTGAGCAAACTGTCGGAGCCTGCTTGATGGCACACACCAATTCTTTCCACCTCCAACAGTTCTGCAAGCTTGTTCAACCCACCATGGAGGCTGTTGCAAAACTTCATCATATGCTTGATATCATACACCATTGGGAAGTATATCTTGATCAAATCAAAGAAACCAGCTTGTGTCTCAGGCAAACTCCTGCAAGTTAACAGCTTGAGCAGGTATCCAAAATCATACCCGCTATGGAAGGTAACCCAATGCACAGCATCATTCAACACAATCCCTGAAGACATCAAAAGCTCAGCAAACTGATTCACATCAATACCCTTCTCGCTGTTCTTCTTGAAGTCAATCCCACATTGACGCAACAATTCGATCGAATCGCTGGCAAAGATGTCCTCGGTGACATTGAACTCGCGGAAATTGAATTGCCAAATGAACAAGTTTTCCGTCCCGCAAGAAGGGAGGTTCCCATCCTCATCAGAGAAAGTGAGGCCCAACTGAATCAATTTCAACATATCAACGTTGTCTTTCAAAGTCTGATAGTTGTAATCACTGATGTTCTTAAAAGCCCCAACAGGGCGAAGAACCACCCCAGGGAACTCCGTATCCATAGCAACATAGTTATACTTGTCAACAATACCGCGGATAATATGGAGCTCTTCTTCAAGATTATCATTCCACACCTCCCGGATTTCAATCGAATCCTCTTTCGGTAAAATTGACATTTCCAAAATACCAAATTACGCAACACAGCGACCAATACAACCAAACCCAGATCTTTAACACACAGCCTAGTTCTTCAACAACGAAAACCTCAACTTGGTTGAGAATGTTTCCAGCTTTGAACCAGATCTAGACCCAACCCAAATAAATAACACACAAGCAGACAGAAGAACCTCAAGAACCTGAAGTGAAGATCTTCTTCCAGCGAGTCGAGTCGGATCTGAAACAGAGAGAGGTAAAGAAAGCGTGAACAGAAGAAAGAAAAAGCAGAAGAAGAAGTAATAAAGTACGTAATAGTAAGATGGAGTGATTGGCGATCTGACCTTGGATGTGTGAGATTCAAGGACGAGGAGAACGGATCTGGAAGTTGGAAACAGTGACAAGTAGAGGTCCGGTTAGGAAGAGGAAGGTCAACGAAGACGAAGGCGGAGGAGAAAGAGGAGGATAAGGAAGAACGTGTCTTCAGAGACCTTTACTGGGGGTGGGTTCTTAACGACTATGAGGACAGGGCCCCGAAAGACAGAAAAATGCTGCAAGCGATTGGATGAGCCCTCCCACGAAACGACCGCGTTTTTGTCCGTGGACGAACAAACGCCGCCGTTTTGTTAGGTATACTGCATTATGATTGGGATGAACTCATTTTTTTGCTGGGTATGATTACCTTTTGTAAATCATTTGTTTGGTTCAAAAATAATCATTTCATTTAATTGAATTTAGCATGCTTCATTATGCATAGAATGGATAATACCATATACGTATACAGTTAATTTTTGTAATATTAAAATGTTGAGTTGTACAGCTATGTAACGTGTCTTTTATTATATGATGAGAATTTCAGTTTGAAATTCTAGAATGATTATGTTAATCGTGTTCTTATAATTGCTAAAGCATGAAATAAACATGAATATAATCATAATTTGATTATATATAATTTTAAGAATAGAATAAGTGAACATCATGAATTGAAGTCAACACTATAGAAAATAACACTTAACAGACAGAACAACCACTAAAAGTTGTTCTCCAATTTAGAGGTCGTCAACACTAATGTCAGCAAAGATGGTCGTCTCAAGCTTACTAGAGGTTGGTGCCAAAGTTGCAGGGAGTATGAGATTCAAGCGGAGACAAGATTGTTTTCGAGTTCGTCAAGCCAAATGTGATTCAAGTTCATAACTTTAGAGGCAAAGATGTGATACTTCAAGGTCCAAAAGTTGTGAACTCAAGCAACTACAAGAAATTCTAGATCAGTGCAGTTTCTCTATTATGCTGTGATTGCTATCCTTTGATTAGAGATTATCTTGTATTTCCTTCACTGATGTTAGCTTAGCATATTGTAAATGTACCTACTAATCCATGCCAGGAGTTGCTAATGTATTTGTTTTTTTCTTATCTGGATGTTGTATATTCTATTGGACATCCCAATTAAGAGTAGAAACGAATAGTTTGATAATGATTTTTAATAATATTATTATTCTTCAATGGAGGTATATATACAGATACAATCATGGATTTAATAGGAAAACAATATCTTCTATATCTATACAGAATATTTAACCTCTATCTACAAGGAAAGTATATGTTTGAGAATATTCTACACTCTCCCTCAAGTTAGTGCATAGATATCGATCATGTCCAACTTGCCTACCGAATTGTCAAATACTTTCCTTAACACTCCTTTTGTAAGAACATCTGCTAATTGGTCTTCTGTATACACAAAAGGGAAACGAATAATTCTCCTGTTCAAGTTCTCTTTAATGAAATGACGGTCTACTTCCACATGTTTCGTTCGATCATGTTGAACATGATTATGAGCAATCTCAATAGCAGACGTGTTATCACAATGCAAGTCCATAGGATTCTTGAGCTTGAAAACTAACTCCTTCAACACATTACGTATCCATAGCATCTTACAAACTTCATCCTTCATACCTCGAAATTCTGCTTCAACACTTGACCTGGCAACAACCTTTTGCTTCTTACTTCGCCAAGTCACAAGATTTCCTCCAACAAATGTAAAATACCCAAATGTAGACCGCATGTCAGTCTTATCACCAGCTCAATCTGCATCAGTGAATCCAACAACATCAACTTCTCTTTTTTTCTCAAACAATAATACTTTGTCTGGTGTCATCTTCAGGTACTTCAAGATATGATATACCGCATTCATATGCTCTTCACTGGGACAATGCATAAACTGACTAACAACACTTACAACATAAGTAATATCAGGTCTAGTATGAGAAAGATAAATAAGTCTCCCCACTAGACGTTGATACCTCCCTGACAGCAATATCAAATTTTGCCTACATCACAAGATCTGCATTTAACTCCTGGGGGCATGTCCTTGTATACCTCCTCCAAATTTCCATTGAGAAAAACATTCTTCACATCAAATTGTCGTAGAGGCCAATTTCTATTTGCTGCAAGTGAAATCAAAATTCGAACAGTATTGATTTTTGCTACAGGTGCAAACGTCTCTTCATAGTTGATCTCATAGCCCTGGGTGTATCCTTTGGCAACTAGTCTAGCTTTATACCTGTTTATACTTCCATCATTTTTAAGCTTTACAGTGAATACCCAACGACATCCAACGGTCTTCTTCCCAGCAGGCATAGTCACAATATCACAAGTCGAGTTTTTCTACAATGCCTCTAGTTCTTCATTCATCGCTTGAGTCCACTTGGGATCTACCATTGCGTCCTGTATAGTACTAGGAATAGAAACACTGGATAATTGATTAATGACAAGAGCATGTGACCCAGACAACCTTTGGTTAGACATGTAATTTTCTATAGGATATTTAACATTGGCTTTGATGTCTGGCTCATATTGTTTTTTCGGAACACCCTTAGTAACCCTCTGTGATTTTCTAAGTTTAACATTATCTGCTCGAGATGAATTTAAAGATACCTGAGGAGGGACATTCGCGGCGGATTCTTCATTTCTTGGTGCAAAAAAGGAAAAAGTATTAGACCGTGGAGGACCTTGTACTGTAGGAATATTCTTTGTCGATGGACCTGACATTGTAATATCGTGTGACCCACCTATGGAAGTTGTCCCTTTTGCCTCGACGACATCTGCATCATCATCTTCCTGCCTTCCACGTGGCGCTTTCAGCCTCTCTCTCAGATTCGTACGGCTCAACTAGCAGCTCGATTTGTGGCTGGCTTGACACATCCGCGTGGCATTCACCAGTTTGCTGGTGGGTCGGCTCATTGTGGCTCGCTCGCTCCTCAGTGCGGCTCGCACGGCTCGTCCCATGTGTGTCCCAATGTGCGTCAGCAGCTGTTAATCCCACATTCTGATCACATGTACTAGCGGGTCTTTCATCATTCTGTCCAACATTATTTCCTCGATTTGTTTCGTGATTTTCAACTCCAAATCTGGATTCCAACGCTTCTAATTCATCGAATTCGTCGAATTCAAATAAATTCCGAGTATTACCTTCACAACTTTTCTCCTCCTGAAGGGAAGACTTAGAGACTCCCCCTAAGTAGTAAGGTTTAGATTCACGAAAAGAAACATCAAGGGATACATGAATGGTGTCTGTGAGTGGATCATAACATCTGTAGCCTTTTTGAAAATTGACATACCCAATAAAGATACACCGTCTTGCACGAGGATCAAGTTTACTTCGTTGTGGCTTGGGAATATGAACGTAAACTACACATCCGAACACTCGGGGCTCCAAATTAGGTAATGATGGAACGGAAAGAAGATGTTGAAGCTGCTACAGAGGGTTTTGAAATTCAATTACCCGATAAAGAATACGATTAATGAGATATGCAGCAGACCTCACAGCTTCTCCCAAATATTCAAGAGGTACATTCATGCCAAAAAATAGGCACCAACAACTTCAAGCAATTTTCGTTTTTTCCGTTCAGCTAATCCATTTTACTGAGGAGTGTAAGAATTTGAAGTCTGATGTCGAATTTCATGGGACTGCTTTTTTCGGTTTTTTTACTGAGGAGTGTATATATACGTTTGATTACATACAGAGGAAATATATACGTTTGATTACATACAGAGGAATAGAGAATCGTGGATTGAGAAAGATTTAAAGATATATGATGATGGACCAGGGATCATGAGCAAGAGGATTTTCTGGGCGTGAAAATCAGGCAAGCAACGATGATTTTCTGGGGCATGTATACTTTCATCGGGCAAGACTGCAAGAGTGATTTTATAGTTCGCATTCGGAAGCGCAGAGTTGTATTTTGAAAACGGTTTCCCGTGTTTTCGGAAATAAACACGCCGAACATTGAATTCCTGTTTTCAAAATACAAAAAAACTGTTTCCCGATCCCATACCGAACGGCCCCTTATCTTCTCAGAAGAAAGCCCTCAACAAACACAATTGCCGATCAAAATGGCTAG
This sequence comes from Comarum palustre, assembly GCA_951800085.1. Lineage (NCBI taxonomy): Eukaryota > Viridiplantae > Streptophyta > Magnoliopsida > Rosales > Rosaceae > Comarum > Comarum palustre. The sequence goes on from OX637589.1 coordinate 18,428,627, forward strand.
CCGGCAAGCCACGAAGCTCACCAAATCGGCGATGGGTCGGCAGGCAACAGGTGGTGGAATCTGAGCACTTGATGAAAGCGTTATAATCTGGTGTGGACAACACTACTGTTCTCCAGGCCACTGATGACTTCATTTCTCAAGGTACATTTGTTTATTTCAAACTATTAATTATGCAATTTCAAGTTCACGAGAGATTGAACATTGTGTTGTTGTGTGTTTGAAATTGTTTGTTCATTAGGAGGTGTCATAGAACTTACATAGTAAGTGATTGTTTATACATCCTGAAGAAATAAACACAATGCCTTGCTTGTTTGGTATTGTCAGTTTCTGATTTGCCTTGAATAATGCATATTGTGTTCCCATGGATCCTGAAGGAAAATATGAGGCTTTGACAAAGTATGGAAATGACTTGACTGAGCTCGCCAGTCGTGGCAAACTTGATCCTGTTATTGGACGGGATGATGAAATACGGCGTTGCATCCAGATATTGTCCAGGAGAACCAAAAATAATCATGTTATTACTGTACAAAAAATCGTTACTTTTGCAGTAGTTGTATTGTGGAAAACAAACCTTAGTTCCAAGTTGGATCAAAATTTTGCAGTAGTTGTTCAAAATGGATAGATCATATTATTCATTGATGAGATGCACACTGTAGAAGGAGCAGGTTTGTGTTCTCTTAATGACAAAGGTAGTCTTTTTCTGTTGAATCTGTGAGATTGTCTTCTTATATCCTTGTACATGGTTGTTGTTGTTGTTAGGGGCTACAAGTGGTGCAATGGATGCTGGGAACTTGTTAAAACCAATGCTTGGGTGGGGTGAACTACGGTGTATAGGAGCAACCACGTAGAATGAGTACAGAAAATACATTGAGAAGGATCCTGCACTGGAACGTAGATTTCAGCAGGTTTTTTGTGGTCAGCCATCTGTCGAAGGCACAATATCCATTCTCAGTCGGTTGCGTGAGCGCTACGAGCTGCATCATGGTGTGAAAATATCAGATAGTGCCCTTGTTTCTGCAGCAGTTCTTTCTGACAGATACATTACAGAACGGGTTTTGCCTGACTAAGGTGCTTAAAGCCTTTATTACATTGCATTATTCCTCCAAGCTAGTTGAGATTTGAGAAAGAGATTACAATGGGAGTGTTGAGAGGAGATTACAATGAGGAAGATGAAAATGAAAGGAAAGAAAACAAAGAAGGAGCCATGTTCTGTTAACAATACAATCGTGGTCACACCACCACTTTATTCGGCAATCTCGTCAAATTCACAACTAAGGAATTGCGACCATTCCGCACGCCCAACAAAGAAAAAGGGAGACTACTACGACCCAGCCACATGTTAAGGTTCAGCCTTTTGGCAAACTCAAATCTGGATCAATGCTATACTAAACCGCTGTCATGCTCTAATTGCAGCTTCCATTATCTAATTTGGATTTTATGATGCAGCTAAAGTTTATTGCTCAAACAATGTTCTCTATCGAAGATAAGATCTAACATAACAACAGTACTAGATAACAACATTGTATATTCTTGAAACACCTACTCCAACAGTTATGGATGGGCAGCCACCAAAAATTTCAAATCTCGTTTGCCTGTTTATAAGATTGATCCATTCTAAAAATTAACAATCTCTACTTTGTTTCAGTAACCGGAAGGTATACCCCTTCTGCAGCCAGCCAAACACTGTCGGCACGTTTGTCTCTCACACCACAAACCTGTGTCACAGTGAATCAAACATATTTAAGCTACCTTACCGATCATTTCCGTACCACAAACCATTGTATCAAATATGAAATGCTGCAGGTAAGTCATAAATGACATTGGTATTTAAAGGTGAGGATTCCACAACTTAATTGCTTAACATGCAGAAACATTTAACTATAACTGACTTTCTCAGTGATAGTAATCTATGAATCACAACCTCGACTATAGTAAGGTGAGATGCATGCATTATGTCTAGGCTTGATTGTTCTCATCCTATATATATATATATATATATATATATATATATATATATATATATACACGGGCCTTCTTGGCTAAGGACGTCCTTACCAAGAGTTTGATGCGGATTTCTTTAATTTGATCCACTTTTCGATCAAATTTTCTCATTTTAACCATTCATAATCTAGATATATATATATATATATATATATAATCATCTCTACAAAATTTCAAATGATTTGGTAATCGTTAAGGTCTCGAAAACGTATAAATACAATGAACGAACTGAATTGGTTCAACCGGAACCGTTCGTGTTCGTCTCTGTAAATTACAGTTTTGAATGACTTTACGATAACCAAATTAACTGAAATTTTGCAGAGACGATCTACTCATATATATCTAGAAACTGAACGGTTAAGATGAGAAAATATGATTTAAAGGTTGACCAATTCGAGAAATCCTTACCAAAGCTTAGGTAAGGACGTTTTTAGCTGAGAATCTCTCTCTCTCTCTCTCTATATATATATCTCTATATATATATAGAGAGAGAGGGCCTTTCCACTAAGGGATCTTTTTTTGACATATATGAGGGATCAAACATTATACCAACTTTTCGATCACATATCAACATCTTCACCGTTCAATACTTAGATTCATATATGTAGATCATTTCTACAAAATTTCATCCAACTTGGTGATCGATAAGACTTTGAACTAACTGAAATCAATTTACGCATCAAATCTATCAAACATGAACCGTTCATGCTTATAATTTTAATTCGCAATTTTGAGCACCTTATTGATCACCAAATTGGATGAAATTTTGCAGAGATGATCTACATATATGAATCTATATATTGGATGGTAAAGATGTGATTTGGTGATCAAAAAGTTGGTGTAATCTTTGATCCCTCATATATGTCAAGAAAAGGATCTCTCATTGGAAGGGGGCTGTGTGTGTATATATATATATAAGGTAGGGAAATGTTCATTTTCCATGAAACTAAGGGGCTTAGTGAAACCTACCGATGGTGTACTGTGGACATCAATTAATTCTCAATGTCAAAGGAATTAAAGCTAGTGCAAACTTAACTGTAGTTGCACATATCTAGCAATCACCCCAGTATACTTAACATTATTACAAATCCTTGATACTAGCTTAAATTCAATTACTTATCCCTCAATTAATTATATTCAACACACTCCATGCACTAATCTACACTCTACAGGCCAAGTCAACAAAATTTGAAATTTCAATTTTATTTCAGGGTCTAAGATAAATATATGGGATGGATTTCATTATTCTCACCTCCTGCTGTCCCCCAGCTATGCGTTGGTATTTCTTGTCATGACTGTGTAGGTAAACACCAGTGTCAACATGCTGAAGTCGAACCCCTTGATCTTGCTTCCATGTCTTCCCACTCCCTTCAATCATAATCCTGCAAAATTGCATACCAACCAATGTTTTAAAAGGCTAAGGCATAGCCGAGGAAATCCCGGGAGAGCCTCAGTAAGGCTTAAGCCTCAAGGCATAAGGCTTAAGCCTTACAACATATTTTTTTTAAATGTAAATTGATTGCATAATTACAATAAAACTTACACTATATGAATAATAACTCAATGATTCCTGATTTATTCCTTAATAGATTATTTCCTTATAGGGTAACTCTCAAATAGTCAAATATATATCTTTCAACGTGAATTGAATGAGTTCTATTCTAACTAAACTACCCTTACATTTCCATCTATATCATCTCCTCTCTCACATAAAGAAGCAGTAGGAAATTGTTTTTAGAAGTAGAATCCAGACACGTAGAGATCAAGGCACCATCTAAATCTAAATGAAGAATGAAGCTCTGCTATGTGGTGAGACCTGTTCTTCTAGGCTTTGAAGTCTAGAATACAGATGAGTATGCTTCTCAATTTGAATAGAATCGAAACTTCTGTGTTTTTCAGTTTTTGACGAAACAAAAAAACAAAAAAATTCTGGGCGTTGGCTTTTCACGCCTTCCTACCCGTTTTTTGCACCTTTGGTGCCTTCATCAACGCCTTGGTTGCAAAACACACTCACTTTTTCTTACGCCTCCCGCCTTTTAGGCCTCAAGGTGCGCCTGAGGCGTGTTTTTTTAATACATTGATATCAACACATTGCATCAGCAATGGGTTACAAGCAAGAAATCATTGAGGCATGTCAAACCTTTTATAAACAAATCAATTTGCTTCTCACCTCCAGTGATCACCAGTATCAGATTCATTTTCTCCCCCGAAGCAGCTCACCTGCACCCATACAGCGGTTATACATGCCACTTAAGAAGTAAAACTAACTAGCCAAAATAGTCCTCACACAATGGTTCTACGCTTGATTATGTACATGAAAACAGAGTTTTAAATGTCTCCGGATATATGGATAGAACAACATTATCAATTATGGTAGGGTAAGGTTTAGACACCTCTTGGTTGCCCGATATAGGGGAAGCATGCAAATGGCTGTGCAGCCATTTCCTAGTCTTCATGTGCTGCAACCTGATGATCGTCCCACTCGGAATGCTGTCACCTTGCCTGGCAGATGTTTCGAGCTGAGGTCCAACAACCTACAAACCAACAACACACACTAACTTCATTATCTCCAATCAAACCGCAATTGAAAAGCATGACGAACAAACTGTAGCGAATACCGTACCCAGTAGCTGTTAGCATCGTCGACATTTGGAAATCCGGTGACAGACTGCTGGCCACTGCCAGAGCCATACGGCACGTCGTGGGAGTGCAGCCGAAACTTGGTCCTCTCGTGCATAAGCTTCAGTAAGCTACCGTATGTGATCTGCACAATGCGGATATACATACACCGATCTCCGATGGTTAGATTCAGATTATATAATGGGAAGGGGACTAGGGGAGGGAGAAACAAACCTCGACTCCCTCAGCGGTGGGGGTGGTGGCGGCGAAGCCTTTATCGAGATCAAGGCCGAGGAAGAGGAAGACAGCAAGGCAGAGACAGCCCATGGCCATGGCCAAGAGCAAGGCTATGAACCAGGTCTGTTGCCAAAAAGGGAACTGAGGCTCCCGGCTGGGGATAGTGACTCTTCCCACGACCCGACCCGGCTCTGTGGAAGACGAAGATGAAGAAGAGGAGGAGGAGGGCTTTCTTCGCGTCAAACTTGGAGAAGCTGAGGACGCCACGGCTCCCTCTGCGGAAGGATTCGATTTTTACAGCAAATTTTGGACCGGGGATTTGGATCGATCTCAGCCAATATTCATTCGTTGATTCTTCTGCTTGAGGAAAAGAGCACCACGTCGAGTGACATGGCTTTACCCAATTGGAGTGATACACGCTGGCTATGAACTGACATGGAGGGATGTTACTGGACGGATTACTTCAAGTCGGTAAGAGCAATAGTACCAAGGAATTAAAATGATACAAGTACGATTGGATGGACCGGTACATACCAAAGTTACGACAAAACAGAACATCAGAGTTACGACACAACAGAATTAAAAAATATATATACTCTACTTTTAATCAAAAAAATTGCATTTTAGGTCATAAAAACTGAGTTATGACATAACAGAATTAGAAAATCAACCCAAATTGGAAAACCCTAATAGGCCTAAAACTCTAAAGACGAGCCTAGGTCCACAAACTCTAAGTACCTCTATTTAGATATGAGACGACTTGAAAATTAATATTATATAATATTAATATTTAAAATAATATACGTCAAGATCTACTTTAAGTTAACTTTTTTAACTCAGAATAAATCTTACGGGCTCCACTTTAAAGAAAAGTTACTCTGAAAATTTCAGCATAACCTCTCCATAAAATGGACAACCCTTACATACAACAACCCAAAAAAAAACGAACACTTCTAGTAAAACAACATCTACCTCTACTCCTAAAGTCATCCTGCTCCACGATAAACAACATTCACCACAAGCAACATAAATCTCAAGCACAAATTTTAAAACTAAAAACAACAGGTCCAAAGAATTTAGGAGTGTTAAGTCCTTACTACTAAGTTGGAAACAAACACACAACCACAATATTACAAATTCTCCCAAGAAGTTGTCAGAGCTCTAAAGACGATTGAATGAAGCGAGAAAAAATACATAAGTAGGTGTACATGAACCTACTACAGAAAAATGGGGAGATGGTAACTATACCTTGCCTCCTAGCTATGACCGAGCCGAATACTGCAATCTGGACATTTTAAAAACGAAGAGCCTAGGGGAGAAACATGTAAAACGTTAACTTGAGTGGACAAAAATAATATTTAAGTGTAAAGATAATTTTAGTAATGCTCTCCCTTTTTGTCCGAAAAATCATATAAGCATGCCTCATTAGGGATATTCCCAAATAATCATAAATAAAAAACAAATAACGCCAATCTCATTGGCTTGGAAGAACAAAACTTACAGAAAATAGAGGAAGAGGTTTCACCATGACGGAGTCTCTTAGACTAGGGTCGGAACTTTTAAGGCTTCTAAGTAATATGACGACCTTTCATGGCAGATAAGTTCCACCATGACGATGAGCCTCTCATGCTAAGGTCGGAACCCTCTTGGGCTACTATTGCCCTGCTCCACTTTCACAAGTGGTGGGGACCGTATGGCTAGCTAGCAACTTTATATATATATATATATATATATATATATATATATGACGACCCTTCATGATGAAGAAAACAAACAAAAAGAAAGTTATTATTATATGACTCCTCCCCGTTAATTAAAACATGCATTTAATGCAGGAGGCACGGTTCCCGGATCGTCCTCAAAACTATGGTCATAAATAAGTAAATTCGAAATGTAATCAACATAACATAAATTTCCCGCCGACTAAACAAAGGGGCTCACGGGAGGGGATCAACCCGCCTTCTTGGCCCCACCGGCTCAACAAGCAATTGAAAAACATGTAAAGTACAATTTTCCAAATGTTGAAGCACGCATGGCTTCAAAACAAAGTTAACTCACCGACTCCTAGGTCTGACGGCGATCTCTTGACCCCTCAGCAGAAGTCTCCGCACGTCCTGTTTCAAGAAGATATTTATAAATACAAAAAAGCTCGAGTTCTCAACTCTAAAATTATAAAAAAATAAGCCGAAACTGAGGAAAAACGTGCTACTTACCCAACTAAGCCCAACCTCAACAAGTTCACTCACAACCCTTTACTTTTAACGTAAGAAATACCACGACCACTTCCTGAAAAAATTTCTTGAATCCAAACTAAGGTCTAAATAATTAAATTGTCTCCGCACAAGTATTAACTCCCGAAAAATTTCAAAACTCTTCCAAAAAAATACAAACTTCACTCCAAAAGTCTCCTCTTAATTTATAGGATTTTTCAGGCAAGAAAATTGCCCAAAAGGCGGCGGCCGCCGGCAGGAAATTCCGGCCACTCCGGCCATCACCAATCGACTCCAAAATTTCACAGTTTGTTCCTCTCATCAATACGAACAACTTTCTAGTTCAACTCGAAGGCCAATTCCTAGCCTAACTAGGTCAATTGAACAAAAAGGTGAAAACCCCGAAATTTTAAACTTCAATCCTTCAATTCTCCCTCAACACTTCAAATCAATTCACCAAACTTTAGGGGTAAGTAGTACGCCTAAAACCCATCCTATCCATATAAAGAACTCACCAAATGGTGATTTAGGGAGGGAGAAATTCGATCTAGAAAATTCTACTATACACATGATGAACAAATTGGAATTTCTCCCGATTTACGGAAAGTTAAGTCGGAAAGTTTACCTAGAAATGAAGTAGACTCGGAGGCTGATCTTTTGGGACCGGTGCGGCGTTGTGGCGTGCGCAAGTTCCAGCAGCAATTTTCGTCGGGAAGAGGAGACAGAGGCCCGTAAGTTTTTTTTTTATTTTTCACTTTCTACCTACAGTAAAATCCCCTTTTTATAGTTTCTGAAATAGTAACTTCCCGTTTCTAAACCATAACTTTCTCATATGAACTCACACATAGCATGTCTACGGATTCGTATTAACGCCCTCTACAACTTTCATGAAGGAAACTCCTCGAAATAACGATTTCTAGGAAAAAGTCAACTCTATAGTCTCCTACGGTAAAACAGTTACTACAAACGGTCAAAAATTAAAGTAACCAAAAAGTAACCGACCGTAAATAAATTTTAGAACCGGGATGTGACAATTCTCACCCCATATAAAAATTTCGTCCTCGAAATTACATACCTGTCAAGCAAAGAGATGGGGGTACTGCAGCCTCATCCGTGCCTCGGGTTTCTAAGTCGCTTCCTCCACCTTGTGACTCCTCCAAAAAACCTTAACAAGAGGAATAATTTTGTTTCTGAGCACCTTTTCTTTCCAATCCAGGATTTGCACCGACAACTCTTCATAAGTCAAATCACTCTTCAAACTAATAGATTGCTCTTGCAACACGTGGGAGGGATCAACAATATACTTACAAAGCATAGACACATGGACGACATTATGTATCTTCGCTAAATCGGAGGGTAAATCCAACCGATAAGCAAGTGAGCCAACCCGCTCAATAATCTCATAAGGGTCTATGTACCTCGGGCTAAGCTTCCCCCGCTTGCCAAAACGTACAACACCCTTTCAAGGGGATAGTTTTAAGAACATCCAATCGCCTACTTGAAACTCAAGATCCATTCTTTGATTATCGGCATAGCCCTTTAGTCTACTTTGAGCATTTTTGAGCTTGTCCCTAACAACCTTGATCTTCTCATTGGTCTCATGAATCATGTCAGGACCACACAACTCTCTTTCGCCTACTTCATTCCAACACAAAGACGTATGACACTGTCGCCCATAAAGTGCCTCAAAAGGAAACATACAAATGCTAGAATGGTAGCTATTGTTGTAAGTAAACTCCATCAAAGCTAAGTTCTTGTTCCAACTTCCTGTAATTTGTAAAGCACAAGATCTCAACATATCTTCCAATGTCTGAATAGTCCTTTCAGACTGCCCGCCAGTTTGAGGATGAAAGGCCGTGCTGAATTGCAATCTAGTGCATAGAGCTGCTTGTAAGGCTCTTCAAAACCTGGAGGCGAATTTAGGATCCCGATCAGAAACTATAGTCTCAGGCACCCCATGAAGTCTCACAATCTCATTCATATACAATTGTGCCAATCTTTCCAAGACATACTTCTTGTTCGTTGGAAGAAAGTGTGCAGACTTGGTCAATCGATCAATGACCACCCAAATACCATCATGCCCATCTCGGGTACGTGGCAGGCTGAAGACAAAGTCCATGACAATATCATCCCATTTCCACACAGGAATAGGCAAGGGCTGAAGCATACCTGTAGGTTTCTGCCTCTCACTCTTAACTTGCTGACAAATTAAGCATCTACTCACAAAAGTCATGATTTCCCTCTTCATGTTCGGCCACCAGTAATGATCCTTTAAGGTCCTATACATCTTGGTACTACCTGGATGTGCTGCATAAGCCAAACTATGAGCTTCCTCCAAAATTTCCTGCTTAAGTTCTTCATTCCTCTTTGGAACGCAAAGTTTATTCTTGAACATCAGTGTCCCATCCTTCCTAATTGAGAAGTCGACCGTGGCCCCATCAAGTGTCCGCTCAATCAAACACAATATAGATTGATCATTATACTGTGTCTCCCGCACTTTATCAATCAAAACATGCCTCACCTGAAAACTAGCCACCAAGGCCTCAACTTCATCTTCCCATAACTTAACACCAGTTGCCCGCAACTCATAGAGAAGTGGAACCCGAACCACTCTCAAATGAGTTAAAGAGACGGCAGGGTTACGGCTAAGTGCATCGGCCACAACATTGGCCCTTCCTGGATGATACTCAATAGTAATATCATAGTCTGCAAGTAGCTTCATCCACCTTCTCTGCCTCAGATTTAAATCTCTCTAAGTAAATACATAACGAAGGCTCTTGTGATCGGTGAAAATCTGACACTTAGCTCCATAAAGATAGTGTCTCCACAACTTAAGGATGAAAACTATTGCCTCAAGCTCTAGGTCATAGATGGGATAATTTCCTTCATGTGACTTCAATTGTCTAGAAGCATAAGCAATAACTCTTTCATGCTGCATCAACACACCACCTAACCCTTGCCTAGAAGCGTCGATGTAAACCACAAATTCTCCACTATCGTCGGGTAGTGCCAAAACTGGAGCACTAACCAAACGACTCTTTAGTTCATGGAAACTCTGCTCACTGTTTTCACACCATTCAAACTTCACACCTTTTCTTGTCAATCTAGTAAGAGGAGCCGCAATCTTGAAAAAACTTTCCACAAAACGGCGGTAGTAACCCTCTAGACCCAAGAAACTTTGAATCTCTTTTACACTAGTGGGTCTTTTCCAACTCATCACCGCTTCTATCTTTTGGGGGTCCACACTAACACCTTCGACCGATACTATATGTCTCAAGAATCTCACTTTATCTAACCAAAACTCACACTTACTGAGCTTAGCATACAATTGAGTTTCTCTCAAAATCCGCAAAACCACCCTCAAATGTTTTGCATGCTCCTTTAAATTCTTGGAATAGACTAGGATGTCATCTATGAACACGATCACAAACCTGTTAAGACATGAGCCAGACACCCTATTCATGAGATCCATAAAAGCGGCAGGTGCATTGGCAAGCCCAAAGGCATCACCACAAATTCATAATGACCATAACGTGACCGAAAAGCAGTTTTGTCAGGATCCACTCCGGGTTAAAACCCCTTTAACCCGAAGTAAATCCTGCGAGGACCACCTCAAGGGAACTTCTTACCGAAACCCCCTTAAAATGGACAACCCTTCCTACAGACCAACTCAGCACTTCCGTGAATAATTTAAATCACCCTCGACACCTAGAGCCATCCTGCTCCCCAAGTCACAACTACGCTTTACTATCTTATTCCACTATCATGGTTGGGGTACTCAGAGCAGTCTACATGGAAGTTATACCTAAAACACTAAGTGAGCAACAACGGATTAATTAGCTATGCCTCGACTTCGGTAAGCGCGACCTCCTGTCAGGAACCCTGCAACACTTGGCATTTGAAAACGAAGGGCCCAGGGGAAAACATTTAAAAACAATATTAGCGTGAGTGGACGAAAATCAAATATGAAAAGGTAAAATTTTTTTCATGCTTTCCCTTTGATTGTCCAAACTTCACATGCACGCAACCAATAGGAAATGAATAAAAAAATCATAAAATAAATCCCTTGGCTCAAATCCATAATTAAAGATGTGGGGTATTAACCACAACCACGAGAAAGCAACCGACCAGCTCTACCACGAGAGGGTCTATTGACCAGCTCAATCGGAGAGGGTCCCATGACCCGCTCTATTCGGGAGGGTCCAACCGACCAGCTACCACCGAAGAGGGTCCTGACCTGCTCTATCCGAGAGGGTCTTACTGACCAGCTACCACCGAAGAGGGTCAGACCAGCTACTATCCAGAGAGGGTACCATCTCCATCTGAAGAGGGTCCATGATAGCATGCAATACATATAACCATATCCTTGAAAATCCTTTAAAAACCTCGTGGTAAAATAAATAGAAAACCAAGTCAAAACACCCATGACTTTACCCCAAATACATTGGATTTAAAACATTTTCAGAAACCCGAAACTGGTTCCCTGACTTTACTTTAAAATCGTTAAATCCAAGAGCCAAGTTTTTCCTTTTAAAACTAATTCCCCTCCTTAACCCAAAATGGTGAAAACAATTAAAAACCCATATTCTGGGAAAATCCTTTAAAATCACGGGAACGGTAGGAACCTCTTCCCCGACTCACTTATCTTTAAAAAGTAATAAATTTCTATTTTTCCAAAATCACCATAAAACTTAAATGGAAGAAATTCATAAATAAAGGATAAACTAAGTAAAATCTATTTCATTCATTAAATTTAAAATAAAAGTCCACTCACAGACTGAGGCCTTAGCCTGATGAAAACCCGAATTCCGCTCAACCCAAGTCTCCACAACACGAGACTCTTCGCGTCATGTTCCATAATTAATATTAATTTTTCGGACGCTAGAATAATAATTAAATAGCATATACGTACACATTTAAAAGCGTACAGCTCGCTCATTGGCTCCACATTTCTCAAATTGCCAACTAAAAATCTCTGACCTTCACCAATAACTTAGGAGTCCTTAAAATAATTCTTAAAACTTATCCGGTAATAATCCATGGTCAGAATAATATTTAATTATCCGCCAATAATACTAAACTAGAAAATTCTAAAACCTAACCAAAACTCCTCCAAAAATTACCAAATTTAAACCATAGAATCCTCACATTATATACTAATTAATGGACATGAAAAACTACCCAAAAAGTGGCGGCACCGCTGCCAGCTCCGCCGTCGCCGGCAGAAATTCCAACCAAAATTCCGGCGACCTCTGATCACCCCTAAATTTTACCAGTAGCTTCGTCTCGTCATTTGGAGCAACTGTCTAGTTCAACTCGAAGGCTAATTCGGCATCTAACTAGGTCAATTACATGATGAACAGTAAAACCTGAAAATTTACACTTCAAATCCTCAATTCTCCCTACACACTTCGAATCAAGCTACCAAATTCTAGGGGATTATAGTACTCTTAAAACCCATCCTAATCATATAAAGAACTCAACAATTGGTGATTTAGGGAGAGAGAAATCCGAGCAAGAACAAATCACTGTACACATGATGAACAAATCATAATTTCTCCCGATTTACGGCGAGAAATTGAGCAAGAGACAATCTTGATTTTAGGCAAAGTAGGAGTCATTAACGGACTTGATATAACTTTACCGTCTACCGTTTGAGACGGGCTAACCGATCTTTTTCCTTAAGACCGATCAGTTAAAGTTGTTACCTTAGGGCACAACAAAAACTATTAAGAGAGTTTTCCTTCTTCATTGGAAGTAACTAATTGACTTCATTCCTGTCACGAGACCCTTGAATGATCTGATTGCTCTTCTCATTTTTCTATTTCTAGCTTGACAATCAGAGGACTAACCTGTTTCTGTCATTCCATAAGACACAATAAATTGGTAACTTGGTTCGTCATGGAGAGGACCTACAGTCATTTACTTCTCTTGTATATTTCCTAAAGACTTTTCTCCCTTGTTTCTGGCTTCCTGTTTCTTGGATTGCGACCCCCATCTCTTTATGTTTCTTGTTAGACAAATAATTCTTGTCACTTGCAACCATTTCAACATTATATTCATATTGAGATAAAAACATATGTCATCTCTCTGCTCTTCCTTTTATTACTAACATCAGTTAATTTGTAGTTTTTATATTTTTAACCCTTTTAACTAATATAACAAAGATACGTGACTCTTTAAAAGATGTGAAAACTTCTGATGCCAAAGATCCTATTGCTGATGAAAAATTTAGACCACCTTTATTTTAATTTTTGGTTCTGGCCCTGCCTGAAACGTAAGCAAACTGAGAATCACCAAATTTCTCAAAATAATAATAAGTTCGTTTTCCATAAATCGGTTTAAAAGCCTTCCCAAGAAAAGGGTGGAAGACCATTGACGTTGAATGCAGAACCCACGTGGGGGCCTCTACGAAGACGATCTACCTTCAAATCCAATTCACAATCCCACAGATTCCGGGCCTCTCCTTGATTAACTTTTACATTCATAATTAAAATGGTTACTGGGCATGGAGGGAGGTTAGAAGAAACTCAAAACCACATATTCTATTTTGGAAGCTAAGGCAGGGCCGGTCTTGAGATTTCTGTGGCTCTAAGCAAAAAAAATAGGGTCTTAATTCTTAACTTTTTAAGATAAATTTTGTATATAGTGATACAAATACTATTATCATTATCAGTGCATTAATATTCAAACGAACAAATCTATTTTCAATACTAACAATTTTCTACAAGCTTAATCATAAAATTATAGTGATCCAATCATATTGAAGCAGGAGACCTATAAATTTCTACCATTTTATAATTTCTTAGGTTTTTTTTTTCTTTTTAACATTCATATATATATATATATATATGAGGTTATATAATTTTTAGGAGCCCTTACATTTTGGGGCCTAAGCTTGTGCTTCACTGGCCTTAGCCAAAGGGCCGGCTCTGGCTAAGGGTACCGGCAGATTAAAGTCTTTACATGAAGATTCTTATGTGAGATCCCCATCCCCACAAGGACAGCGTTGCTATGGAGGAAAGTGCCTTTCACTGACTCGAGTTGTTTATTTTGTGATAAGGCAGCTGAAACAGAGGCTCATGTGTTTAGAGATTGTGGGGTTGTAATGGGCTTTTGGCGCGAAGGACCATTATGGCCGGTTCTTTCCAAAATTCCAATAGTTGATTTGGTTGGCCGTAGATGAATTTGACAAGGAGCCTCTTTTCTCAAGTTTGTGGGGGTTGTGGTCCGAACGAAACAAGGTACTATGACATAACTCCTTTTAATTCCAGCTTTTTATTACAGTTGGTGCCTCAGTTTTTGGGTGACTACAAGAAGCTCCATGTAAAGCTTTGTGTAAGGCAGAAAAAAGGAGAGGAAGAAGTGGGAATGCCCACCAAGTGGGCGGCTAAAGATTAACGTTGATGGTTCTTTTAATAGTGAGGATGGAAGTGGTGGAGTTGGGGTGATTGTTAGAAATGAAATGGGTTTGGGAATCACATTTTTAGCAAGGCCGTTTGAGCATGCACATTCCGCGTTCAGTATGAAGATTAAGCCGTGTAGAGCGAGTCTTTTACTTGGTATTCACTAAGGTTGGTCTAAATATTGATATTGAGAGTGATTTTATCCTATTTGTGACGACCCTTCAAAGAGAGGGGTCGAGTTTTAAATGATTATAGATATTATCTCAAATTTTTTTAGTATGCTAGAATTCGATATACTGGTCGAGAAACAAACAATGTTGTAGATAAGTTAGTAGTATACCTTGCTAGGGTCGGGATTCTTAATGATATATAGTTAACGGAGACGTTTATTATTATTTAAGATGTTTTCTACAAAAATATTAGTTATATTTTCATTATAGCTTGAAATTCAAGTGTTATGTTCCTTTCTCTAAATGTTTAATATTGATATAAATCATATAATAAATGAAACCGGTCAGGACTGGGTTCCGCCCCTTTTCAAAAAAAACAACTACTAAATGAAACCCCATACATTTATAATTTTCGTTTTTACTCACCACCACGCCAAAAATAATATCCAAAACTCTCCCTCAGGCCTCTGCTCACTCTCTCTCCCCGAAAACAAACCCTAACTTTCTCTCTCCTCGATTCCGACGGCAGGGCGACAGGTGTGAGATCGTGAAGGATCTATCCAGACGAATAAACGTGAGGCCCGGATAGTATGGCGTCCGCCGAGAATGAGCTCGAGTTGCAGCTTCTCGAAGCCGGGAATCAGCTCCTCGAACCGTCGTCCACCGTCGATGACCTCCTTCCTCTTCTCGACGTAAGCTCCCGCCCTTCTTAATTTCTTTTCCCTCCGGCCAAGTTCCTCCGTATTTCGCGTTTTCCGACACGACTGGTTATTTCTTCTGCGCTCTAAATATGTAGTCATAGTCTAATCGGTGATTGTAATGATATCTTCTGATGATTTGTGGTGGATTTTTAACTCTTCCAATTCTGTTTGTTTAGTTTTCGAGATCCATGCCTGATTTGCATTTCGATATTGGGCTGCATGTTTCAATGCCTTGTATTTCTTTGAAATCCTATGCATCGAGTCATGGGTAGGCCTTCAATGTTTAACTTAATTATGCATATACACGTGTTTTCTACGCAGTGAGCTTAAAGTATGGTTTGCTGGTGTGATAGGATTACAGTGTAGGTTCTAATTGTGAAAATGTTCAAGATTTTAGGTGTCATAGAGCTTAGTGTGTGTATTGAAGTAACGAAACAGATCGTAGGGAAATATTTTCTGACTATTTTTGTTTCATTGTTCTCTTTTCCTCCTTTGATTTATTATAAGGGCCCTATCCATCAACGAGTAGCTATGTTTTCTCTATTTTCCGAAGATTTTAATCTCTTGTATTGTTCTTCTCCCTGGTCATATTAGAGGATTGAAAGCTGTCTGTCGAAGGTAGAACAATCACCAAACAAGTCAATGCAAGCTGCACTTTCTCTGTCACAGAAGGCATTGGTTGCCGAACAACTTTTTAGGCATTCAAATCCGGATGTCAAAGTTTCAGTTGCGTCTTGCATCAGTGAGATAACAAGAATAACTGCACCGGATGCACCGTATGATGATGAACAAATGAAGGTGCTCTTGATTTTCAATACTTATGCTTGCTGTCTAACTCACTGTGTCTCGTTTCCAAACTAATCTCTGGGTATTTGTATGTAGGAGGTCTTTCAGCTTATTGTGTCTTCATTTGAAAATCTAGATGACAAGGCCAGCCGATCATACACAAAGAGGACATCCATTCTTGAAACTGTTGCAAAGGTCAGATCCTGTGTGGTAATGTTGGATCTTGAATGTGATGCATTGATCGTTGAGATGTTCCAGTATTTTCTCAAGGCAATAAGGTATAAATTTTGAAAAGTAAAGCTGGGAGGCACCTCTCTGTGATAACGTGGTGCTGTAAACTCATCGTTATTTATTCCCTTTCAATGTATCTAGGGATTACCACCCAGAGAATGTTTTTTCATCGATGGAGACAATTATGACCCTTGTCATAGAAGAAAGTGAAGACATATCTTCTGAACTTCTTTCTCCCTTGTTAGCTAGTGTGAAAAATGATGATGAGGTAAGTTGCTGCTTTGATGCTTGATTGACTACTGGTTTTTTCTACTTGTTTCTTTTCAATTTACTAACTGATTGCTTTCTCGACTTCCCAGTATGTTCAACCGATTTCTCGAAAGTTGGGGGAAAGAGTAATAGAAAATTCTGCTATTAAACTTAGGCCCCACTTGGCACAGGAAGTAGAAACCAATGGCATTGCATTAGGTGATTACAGTAAGATAGTAGCTTCTATATGCCAAGAGACAGCTGGTGACACTGAGATGAATGAAGTGCATGATGATGAGGATATGGTAAGATTTTCATGTTTCCAAGATTAATACATTATTTGGTGTATGTGACGTGCGATTGCTTCCCTCAACTGTATAAAAATGAGCTAAACTGGCTTGACTGGTTTGTAACCAATCATTTTCAATGGAGCGGATTGTTTTGTCTTCCGACTCTGTTTTGATTCATAAAGTTAGTAAAGGAGTGCTGTCTAGTGCTGTTGTATATTATTACTAAGCATTGGTACCTCTGATCATCCATTGGTTTCTTGGAAAGTGCGAGTTAGAGATGGACGATCTTTGATCGTCTAATTATATTATTCAGTTACTTGCCTTGAATCAATTTGTGGTTTCAAATGATGCCAACTTTCTTTGTTTTTCTCTCGCTTGGGGTTGGATTGGTTGGATGAAAGATGGGTTTCCATTATCACCTTGTTTTTATCTTTGTTGTCAAGTTAACTAAGTTTGGTTGTGGTATGTACTGTTTTCTATTTCAGGAGGACAAGTCAACAATCCGGGAATCTTCGGAAGAGGCAGTCCAGGTGAGTTGCTTGTTCCTGTCAAGTTGTTTCCTTTTCCCATTTTAATGGCGTGATTTGCGACCTAGTATAACTGGCTGGCTCTGTGCAGGTAGATAAAGAAAACTCCCCTTCGGCAGTCTCCACTCCTGAAATTGATGGATCCTCAAAGCTAGTTAGGGATAATGGTGGTGCAGCGAATGGGGAAGATGAATCTTCAGCTGACTTGAACTCTTCAAAGAATCAAGAGCAGGTTGAAGATACCGAGGAAGTAAAAGGTCCAACTACATCAAGTGTTGCTGAACCTGATAGTTTGGAGACTGAGAAGGCTGTTCACGCAGAGCAATTGCCAGAAGAAGTTGGTGAGGATAAAGATAATTTGTCAGCACCAGAACCTGCAGACAGTCCTCAAGCTGATAATGAGGAAGAAACCGAGGTACTTCCGGGCCAAAAAAGTGGCTCTGAAGATGCTCCTGACCAACCTAGTGAGGATCCTGATGTGGAGGGAGTTGTGCCTTCAGAAAATGAGAAAGGGTCGGATATTAATATCTCTAGTGCATTGGAGAAGGAATCAACTGATGTTGCTCCACCATCCCCAAGTGGGAGCCTTCCTGATGAAAATCTTCCCAAAAAGGCTGGACGACATAAGAAGAAAGATACTTCTAATAAAGAAGCTACACCTGTTGCCTATGATGAATTCAAAAAGGCAATTGATGGATCAAGTGATTCAGAATTAAAATCAAGTAAGCGCTCTAGGAAAAATGTCTCTGTTGGGGTTTCTAATGAGAATAGAAGTCCCATTGTGGTGGATGCACCCGTAAAGCAAAGTGGTACCGCTAGTGATTCGGAGATGAAACTGAAGTCATCTAAGAAGGTTTCTACTAGGAATTCTAAGGAGAATAAAGCTTCAGCTGTAGCAGATGTACCGAGAAAGGAAAGTAGCAGTACAACTGATTCAGAGGCAAGACAGAAGCCTGCTAAGAAGGCTGATGGAAGAAATAAAACTAGTGACGAGTCTTCTTTGAAGCAGCCAGAAGATAAGAAAACGCGCACATGCAGTAAAGGTTCTTCACGAAGAAGTTCAACAAAACCCTTGCCCATGGAAGTTGACATGGTACTTCCGCCAGTTGCTTCAGAATATCAATGTTTATTTGCATTGATACTGCTATTTCTTGTTAAATACCATTTGATGAACGTCATGAACTATTTAGGAGATGCTGCCAATGCCCAAGTCAAAATCAACCAAGGATGAACACTCGTTAGAGGAGACCCTTAAGACAAATTCCAAGAGGAAGCGTCCTTCAGAAAAAGAAAAGGTCTGCACACCTAAGGCTCAAGCATTGCAATTTCATGGTTACAATATTTTTGCGTGGCACATGATATTTGGAATCCTGGTTATGAAATTGCATAACATAGCTTTCACAGTTTTCAGGATTTGGTATATGAATTAAGTTATGTTCTGTCTGACCATAGACTTGGAGTGATAAAATTCTTCTGTCTAGAATAATTGTCTGCCATATTATTCATTATTTGTACTATTGAAATGTTAGTTTTTCAACGAGGGCTTATAGGAACGGTTGATCCCATGGTTTACTCCCATGTTGTCTTGGGTTTGAGCCACCTCACAGTACCTACCTAACTATTGCTTTAGTTTGTTGCCTCCTAAAGATTGTGGCATTCGGCAGGAGTCTCAGTTGGGAGCCTTGGTCTGCGAACCAGGCTTTGGGGCTTGGGATATTTGAAATGCTTATGCATTAGTAGCATTTCTATCGATTCATTTGAAGGAAACCTGATTGTATTCTCCATTTTCAATAAAGATCCCTTGATTTTTGACCTCCTTATGAATAAGTTTCCTTGTGATTTCAGCAATCAGGTGTAAAAGAGTTTGATGACTCTGAGATTATTGGTTCAAAGATAAAAGTTTGGTGGCCAGCGGATAGAGCGTAAGTACTGACCTTCCATTTTTATATTTTAACAATCTCTTCCTTGAGATTGAGGGAAATTTATGTAGGAATTTTGGTTTGGTTTTGGATATATGTTACATATGTATATAGATATAGATATCTGTTGACATGTCATTGATATTTTCTTCCAGTCTCTGTAGCCATTATGATTTTAAGTGACTTCTGTCGTAATGACTTTGCAATGCATGTTGTACTCAGCTCCCAAGTTCTGCTCTTTTGGAATCAATAGAGATGGCTTGTCATTTCAGCATTTAAGGCAATTATGAACATTAAAAAATGAGAGTTTCTTTGAAGGGAGCAGTGTTACTTCCCCTAAAGGCAATAGTTTTAAATCGTCCTAATTTAGGCTTGAAGAGTTATTCTTTCTTGAAGTCAGATTATAGATTTTCTTTTTGGTTATAGTAGTAAAATGTGAACTTTAGATCTGTTGTTTACTGTCTTGATTATACTTTTACAGGTATTACAAAGGTGTTGTCCATTCTATTGAATCTGGTAAAAAGAAGCATGTGGTGAGACGCTAGCTCTACATGCCTCCTTGTCTTTTGACTGCTGTCTTTTGTTGTCAAAATTATATTGGAACTTGACATTGTTTCAACTGTGTACTGTTATCATTTTTTGTAGGTGAAGTACAATGATGGAGATGAAGAAATTTTAAATCTCAAAAATGAGAAATGGCTGTATGCAGAAAGCGCCTCTGAATCAGATGGGGTAGGTGACTGCCATATTTTATTTGTTGGCTTGAATTTTCCTTGCTTAAGTTTGTGATACCATTTTGTTAACAGGAGCAGGAAGCTAATGAGTCAAGTCACTATGGCTCTTCTGAACAGTAAGCACTCATTACCATTGATATGCACTGTCTGATGAAAAACCTCCTCTAGCTTCAGTACTTGCTGTTCAGGATGCGGTGCCCTTTGAGAATTTTATTTCTGTTGTAGGGTTTAGTGTTTAACCCACCCACGCTTCTTCTGCCTATTTGCATCCACGGAAATATTCATCTGATTACCCTGTTTAATGTTCACCCAGGCCCCTGAAGAAGAAAGCAAGAAATAATCGTGATGGCTCAACGAAGAAAAATATGTATGCTTCACCCTGAATGGTCATTGCTATTTTTGTTACTTCAAATTGTTTTGATTTTTTTTATTTCTCATGTTGAAGTCAATTTGGTAGGGGTGGAGGAGCTTCCTCCAGCAAATCGAAAGGCCGAACCACAAAGTCTGGTCGTAAACAAAGCAGTAAACCTGATGGGCGATCCAAAGGTGATACGTCCAAGGCCGTCGGCAAAGCGAATGATGACCGTGTTGGAAAATTAAAGGATCAAACTCCAAAAAGCCGAGGTAAATCCGGGGATGTTCCTCAGAAGGTATCCAGTAAATCAAAGAACGAGTCCCAGACACCTAAGAGTAGCAAATCCAAGGAGAATGATAGCAGCACCACCCCAAGAGCTTCAACCAGGTCCAAGCAAGACATTCAAAAGGCGGGGAAGTCAAATAAAGGCACACCAAAGACTGGCCCCACCACTCCCAAGGTTAAATCCTCTATGAGTAGTAGCAAGGCAAATGGCAAGGTGAAATCTAGTTCAAAGGCAAAAGACAACGAGGATATGGAGGACCCTACTGATTCGGAAAAAGAACCAGAAAGGACCAAGGGGAAGTCAACAACCTCATCCAAGGCACAGGGGAGCCAAACCAAGTCTGGTAAAAAGCGAAGGAGAGGAACCAGAAATTGATGATTGCTGCATCTTTCAATTAGGTTTTGCCATCATGTTTGGCAAGATCACGAGATTTGTGGTTAGAATTGGTACATGCAGCGTTTGATATCTAGCGATTAATGTTATTAGAGTAAGATTATTGTTATTTTGGAGGCAACAGTAGAGACGGTTGGGTTAGCTTTGTTGATTTTTATAGATAATGTTGTTAGATCTGCAGATGTGCTGCCAGAGTACCGTATATTCTAAATTAGACTCCTGGTCTTGCTCTGCACAATGTAGAGTGAGCTGGTTCTAGATGCCAGCTTGGTGCTTGTTTGTGTTTGTAGATGTTTATCTTACTCATTTGGGGAGTGAGCAGCATCAGTATGTGCCACGTTGGTTGGGTAAGGCCTCAAACAAGCGTACGGATGGAGCTCGATCACTCTAAGACTAGCTGTGTAGCAATTAACTAGGGTTGTAAGTAGCCTCGAGCCGCTCGGGTTTGATTCGTGTTCGGTTTGATTTTTAGCTCGTTCGGCTCGTGTTCGTATGATAAATGAGCTGAGCTTAAGCTCAATATTGAGCCCGACAGAAAAATGAGCCGATCTTAAACAAGATTGTATTCGGCTCGTTTAGCTCGTGAACAGCTCGTTTTTAAAACTTAGCTTTTAAAAAAATTGTTACATGTAAAATATATTGTTTAAAATTCAAATCTTCTATTCTTTTTATTACTTTCCCATTAAAATCAAATTATTTAATTATATATATATATATATTAAAGCAATTAATTTATAAAACAATGAAATCAAGCACTAACAATCACCACAAAAAAAGAAGTAATTATGACGAGATAACCTTAAATTTAATATTTTGTAATTTAAACTAAATAAGTCAAGCCGATCTGAGCTCAGCTCGAGCTTAAGCCGAGCCGAGCTTGAACATGAAAAAAAATTCAAGTTTAAGCCCGACTCAAGCTCGATAAAAATAAAATAAGTCAAACATGAACACTATAGTATTCGTTCCGACTTGATCCATTTACACCCCTACAATCAACTATTCAGAAGTGAGTTCAAGGTGCATGGGCTTTGGCTTATTTGTACGTTATGTCCATGTTAATCATTACATTACTTGTACGCAGAATCAAAATAAGCAGCAATCCATAGTTAACTAATTGGAGCAAATTTGAGTGGTGTTTGCAAATTTGCAATTGAAAGATTTCTAGACAAATTGCGACTTCTTCATGCAAATATGTGATAGTAGGAAATATAATTCTGGTCGGTCAGCCAGCCAGTTTAAGTATAGTGACACTCAAAAATTGCGACGTAGTGGTCCAATCCCAGAATATTATCTGTGAGCTGGACTTGGTAGGTTGTGCGATGGATGTGTGGCCGGGATGGGAGGACATAACCACGAGGAGTGGAGATGAAGACGGCTAGGGTTTACCAATTGGATCGTCCGTTAAGGCTAATAATATTAGGGCTTTACGTAGAGGCGTGCTGATTAGGACTTTTAGAGGTCTCTAACTCTCTATCATCTACTTGATTCCCTCCCTCGTCTTTTTCCATCCCGCACTGCTCCTCTCTTTCTAGCCACCTAGGCTAAGCTAGCTTCTGCTGGCCGGTAAATAATATTAGTTTACCAGTTATATTGTTCAAGTTAACTTATTTTACATAATGTAAAACATGCAGTGACAAGAATGATTGGCGGACATAGTCGGTTGGTGAATTTGTGGCAAAATGAAATGAGGAGAGCTTAAAAGGGAGAGAGAGAGATTAAGTCTTAGGTTTAGTCTAGCTAGCTACATGATTTGTCTCCCTAAGTGGCGCAGTGAGCAAACCCAATTTCCCAGACGACATCCCCACAATGTACTTGCCCTACCATCCGACGGCACAAAACGAGGGTTTGACATTGCAGCAACGGCCTCAATCAACCAATTATTCCAACACAAAACCCAACTCTAGCTCTTCCCACACACAGCGAGTTGAATAACTGATAAGGGCCAAAGCAATGACAGATTCAAGGTAGAGGAGAGGGTATTTACTATATATGAAGGAAGGGTATGTTAGAAATGGTACTGCTTCCCTTTCCTTGTTTGGGCTTTCTCTCTATCCGGTGTTCCGTTCTGGCCTCACCGTTGAAGCTAGCTAGCTAGCTAGATTTAGTACTCAATGGTCAAAAGCTTTTCTTCTTTTTTTGGCTACGTGTCACCGACACCACACCTGCACGTCTCTCCTTCGGCATCTCTGCTTAAAACTGAAGAGAGAGAGAGAGAGAGAGAGAGAGAGAGAGAGATTTGTAACCACACAGGAGATCGGTGAGATGATGTGTAGTCATGAGAGGCAGAGAGGGTTCTTTCTTTTTTGTTTTGGTCATTGGAGGTTCTTGGCCTAAAACAAACCCTAAATCGTACGTGGTCGACGCCTCGCCGTTCATTTTTACAACAAAACAAGCACGGATCGTAGGTTTTTCTGACTTTTGTACCCTTTACTCTTCTCACTCTCCTCAGATCTGACTCCTCCTCATCACTAATTATCTTTTTTTTCCGTGTTAAATCGCTCTCTTCCCCTTTCCTTCTCTATTTCATTTTATTTCGAAATCAATCTTCTCTCCATCTTCTTCTCTCTGTATGAAAGCCAAGTTTTTTTTGTTTTTTTGTTTTCGATACTCTATGAAAGCCTAGTTGTTGTTAGATTTATCAAGATAAGTAAAAAAAATTATAAATGGTGGGTTGGGTTGGTGGAGATAGAAATTGACAGAAGAGAGTGAGCACACAGAGGTAGATGGCGTAGTGTATGCTATTGCTTTTGCGTGCTCATTTCTCTTTCTGTCACCTGCTCACTCTCCCTGACCTGATCTGCCGGAATTCGATTCAGTTCATCGATCCTTATCTATCTACCAATCCATCCATATCTAATTTCTGATTCTGCCTGGACTGTTTATGCTTGCTGCTACTGCTACTGCTCTCTCTCTCTCTCTCTCAAAATGGAACATTACATATTTACATATGCCTGTGGAATCGGTAAGTGATTTTATGTTTCTTTTCTTGTATAGTAGCGAGCTAGAGAGATTATATAATATTATTGATATAATAAGCTCGCAGAAACAAATTAGCTTGGAAAAAGCGTCCTATTTGATGGTCTTTTAGTTTTACCAATAACCAACGTAGAGTGATTACTGTGCCAAACTAGCTGGTAATCAACCTTCTGACAAATATTATATAGCATATTAGCAAGGGACCATCCTTAAACTCACGTAGCATCTCCCTAAGCTAGTATGGTCCTGATCACCTTATCTCTCTCTGTATTGTTTGTCTTCTCCATCTTCCTTAATTAACTGTGCAGCCAGCATGCTATCATCGCCATGGCTGTCTCTTTTGCTTGTTATTCTATTATCTCTCCGCCTTTTCCAAGTACTAATGGTGTGCATCTGATGTTCACTCCATAATAGGTTCTGCACTTGGACTTCTTCCTGTTCTGCTTTCTGTTCACCTGAATATAGCTGGAATCTAGTGATTGCACACCTACCCAGTTCACTCTTGTACAGACGAATCATTTCCTTTTTCATTTTTACAAGTTTTCAGAACTCTTTATGTTATTTTGCCAAAATAGGGTTACTTGTACTACTCATGCCTTTTCCAGTCTAATGATTAATAGTTGTACTATGTGGTTTTTGACAAGCTAATATCTGGTTTCTGGTACACAGTACTGTAGTTTACAGTCTGTGAAACAGAAAAATCTAATATTGTAGTACTCATTCTTCAATAAAGAATCATAAATAAATACACACATATCTATCAGCTTATTCTGCATCTAATATGATGATTTTACAGGTATATAAATTTATCTGCTAATTTGGTTATTCAAGTCTTGGTAAGGTTAAAATGTATCTCTTAGTCTGAAATCAGTGATTATATCTCTGATCCAAGTATTATTGGATGGCTCAAAGAAACCAAGATGTGACTGATAGATAAGTGAGGTCAAGAATATATATATATATATATATATATATATATCAAGCTATTGTCAGATTATTATCTCAAAGATAAGATAATCAGTAGATTTCAATCTTAAATCTAACAAACTTCCAGTCACCATTGTTTGCATCTTCAATTCATGTTCTGGAAGGACTTATTTATGACAGTTATTGAGGTTATAATATGCAGATATAAAGTATATATGTTTGGATTTCATGTCGGTTATTGATAGCTATAGTAAGTTTCATAAATTTAACAATAAATCATCATGATTAGCTTCTGTATATTTATATATGGTGTAGATGTCCTAAGTCAAGAACACATTTTTATGTACAATGTATCCACTGATCTTTATAACAATTTTACATTGTTTTGTTCTTTTTTTGGATTTCATGTCGGTTTTTGATAGCTAGAAAGTTTCATAAATATAACAATAAATTATCATGATTTTCATAGCTTCTGTATATTAATATATGGTGTAGATGTCCCAAGTCAAAATTCAAGAACACATTTTTATGTATACAATGTATCCACTAATCTTTATAACAATTTTACATCATTTTGTTCTTCCTTTTTTTGTAGTAAGTGTGTGAGTTCTGAACTGTTGAGGGTATTGTTTGTATTCTAGCTAGATGATAAAATGAAGGATCACATAAGATTCCGTTGATTAGGCATCTAGCCAAGTCACTTTAATGATTTAGGTATTGTTCTGAATTAGACTTGGACCAGAAATGGGAGAAAGTGTGTAGGTACGTGCAGCTTGATATACTCTAATCTAATTTGTTTTCATACTTAAAAGTAATTATTTTGAGGTTCAATTGCCCACTGTGAGTTGACTAAAAAAGCAATCCACTTAGGTAGCTTTAAACAGTCGGATAGCAGTTGCCAAGCCGGTGTCTTTAATTTAATGTTATCTTTATTTATTTTGCCATTTTCAGTTAGTGAAGGCTCACACAAATATAAATATCACCAACTGCAGACTGGCTATGATTGTATGAACCCCAATTCATTTGTAGGTACGTGTCTACTTTATAATTATAAAAAACCGGGGAGCTTGCTTTATTCTTTCTTTACTTTGCCCATGTCCGGCTAAATTTGATTGTTGGGATAACTGATGATCAGTGTGGATAAGTTTATCAGATCATCTAGATTTGTTTAGGTGTGATCAAATTTTTGTCAATGGGATTTATGGATAGGTTATCAAATACTTGTCAAATATGTGTGCATGTGTGTGTGCAATTCACCAGCTGATCGAATAGGTATGAACATCGCTGGAATTGATTATCTTAAAAACTGATAAGCGTGGATTTGTTTTCCAGTTCATGTAGGATTGTTTAGTTGTGACCAATTCTTTGGCACTGGGATTTAGGGGTTAAGAGATATTTGTGAAATGGAATGAATTTTTATTGAATACTTAACTAGCTTTATGTATTGTGCGCTGTATGAATGGTGCCAGATACTTATGAGTGAATTGCAGTGTGTTATAGTAACTATACTAAATTGCAGATTGTAATATGATTATACTGAATTGCAGTTTGTAATATTCATTTGTTGAATTAGTATGATGCTTGTCAGATATGGAATTACTTGAGTTTTATCAGTAGGCTTTTTATTTTAATTTTTATTTGGCAAGGTCTGTTCCAAAGTCATGTACTCCTACAACCAAAAAAGAAGTGAAGTACTCCATAAAAGCGAAGAACTTATAGTGGCAGCCATAGGCACAAGGCTGTTAATGTTTCTTTCTTTCTTTCTTTTTTGGCTGCGCATTTACTTAATTTTTGTCATTTTCTGTTTTCCTTGAAGTATACTGTATACTGGTATGTCAGTAAGGTGATCATATTTATGACGAAGTCCAAGGATATATCTCTGTATCCAAGTCCTGCAGTTTCATACATGTGATCTCGATCAGGTAAGGATATATATTCTCAGTTAGAAATATATTTGCAATCTTTGCACTGATCAATTTTATGAGTTTTGCAATTGTATCTGTTTAATTAGTTGGGCACAAAGGAAGTGGTAGATCTTTGCATTTATGTCTGTTTTAGTTTTGTTTGAGAGAATTACCGGTTGTACTTGTAATATTGTGCATCTTGTAATATTGTGCATCGCAAGTTGAGCGTTTTGAAAGAACTGACCAGATCCAAGCATGCATGGCCAATGACATTGGTGGTTCTGGCTTTCTTCTTGACAAATAATAATTCTAGAGATATTAGAGATATTTAGTTGCTTATTCGCTCATGGATCTGTTCCATATTTAGTATCTGAAACTCTGAAAGTACTCGTGCATATGTCAATGACATAGAACAAGTACGTAATGTCATCACCAGGTGAAAATTATTGGCTAGTCCACCATCAACAGAAATTGGAAAGTAATCCACCGTTGGTATTTTCCCGATGTGTTTTGTTGCCTGGGACTGGGAGCCAGTAGCACTTACAGTGTGAAGAACAGGGGAACCTATTAATCCATCATTGCTGTTTCTTGTACAATGAGAATCCATCCTTGCTTCGTCTTTTTTGTTGTTTCTTTATCAGAAAGAGACCAAGCTTTTGATTGTGAAGATAGCAGATACTGCAAGTTTACCAAGTCCCGACCGTTGGTTTTAATTTTAACCCAACATCTTCTTAATTGCAAGGATAGGAACGACTGGACGGAGATGCTTCACCTGTCCCAAAGGGGTTATTCTAATATTTGTATGGAATGTCAATGCCAATCAGGATGACCGAGTGGTCTAAGGCGCCCGACTGAAGTTCTGGTCCTCTAACGAGGGCGTGGGTTAAATCCCACTTCTGACATGTAATTTAGTTTCCTTTTTCATGGATTTCGGACTTATTTTTCCTGTATTGTAAGCACAGTAACTGTGATAAGAAATCATAACTAACTTGTACTCTTCGCTTGGAGAGAAAAATGGGGTGCCTCCGCGTTGGTCGGAGCTCTCTTGAGCTGAACCCTAGGGTTCAAATATGGTGGTGGCGCCCTCTGGAGGGTGATGATCTAGTTGTGAGATTAGTGACAACGTTGGGGAAACTCTACAGTGTCCATACTGAGACGATGAAGTGTGATTCCATCTCTTCTATCGCGGTTGGCTTTGAGAGTGGAGGAGCAATCGAGCTCGGGTTGACTGTTACGTCGGTGAGATCGAATTGGGGTGCGCCTTGTAGGGCTCCAGTAACAGAGGTCGAAATTGGCGCTGGTTAGATTCTGGTCATGCCTTCTAACGTGGATGGATTGATTAGTAATGGTAGTTTGGCACTAGTGGATTTGGGCTCTTAGGCGACAGAACCAGTACTATTCCGTCGGTTAGAATTATCCTAGCCGACGGAACTATTTCCGTTGGAAAGAAGAAATTTTCCGTCGACTAAGATTATCATAGCCGACGGAAATTTTTCGTCGACCATTTCCGTCGCCTACGAAACTCCTAGCCGACGGATAAATTCAGTTGACATATTTCGTCGAATAAGAGTTACTTAGTCGACGAAACTTAATCCGTCGATTAAGAGATATCTAGTCGACAAAATATTATTCGTCGACTAGTATGCACTTAGTCGACGAAATATTATCCGTCGATTAGGTAACTCTTAGTCGACGGAAATGTATTCTTAGCCGATAAAATATTTCGTCGGCTAAGAAAATAAAGTTCATTAATTCTCTGACATCATGCAGAATGAATATTTTTTAGTCGTCGAATTTTATCCTTAACCGACGGAATATTCCGTCGGCTAAGTGAAATCAAATATGATAAATATAGAACATATAAATTGAA
Source organism: Comarum palustre (assembly GCA_951800085.1). Taxonomy (NCBI): domain Eukaryota; kingdom Viridiplantae; phylum Streptophyta; class Magnoliopsida; order Rosales; family Rosaceae; genus Comarum; species Comarum palustre. Next base: position 18,457,418 of record OX637589.1, read on the forward strand.
GTACTCTATACTATCTTTCCTCATCATCATGAGTTTCCTCCATTCTTCTCATCCATCTCTCCATCCATTTCTTTATTCATGTCGATTCATCCATTCTCCAAAAAAATTTGATTCATGAATTGAAATTCTCTATCCATTTTAATCATGGAATTCGTTTATTTTCGGGTATATTTTCGTCTAGATTTGTTTAATCCATGCTTATATATATAATATTTATATATATTTGTTAATTTCGGGTATATCATTCTAGATTTGTTAATTTGTATATTTTCTAAAATATATATATATATATATATAAATGTGAATTATTAATTATGTATATATATATATATATCTATATCTATATATATATATGTGTGAATTATTAATTATGTATATATATGTTGTTTAAATATTGAGCTAAGTTGAATCATTATTTGTATTAAATTATATTTATTTTTATGATGATGTTTTGTTGATGATATATCCATGCATATTGTCACATCCCGATCCTAGAATTATTTTACGGTTGGTTACTTTGGTCTTTAACCATTTAAAATAACTGTTTGACCGTATAATAACCGTAGAGTTGACTTTTCGTAAAGTCAAGAATTTGGAAAAACTTTCTTCATGAAAGTTGTAGAGGACGTCGATACGAGTTCATGGACATGTAGCACGCTCAAATCAGAGTTCGTATGAAGAAGTTATAAGGGTTCGAAATCAGGGGCATGTGTAATTTCACAGAAACGGCTATAAATAGCCCAAAAACCCAGGAATCGGACAGAAAATCTGCCGGACCTTTGCGGCATCGCCGTCTCAGGCCACCTCAAGCCACCGCACCGGTCCTAAAAGGAGGGCCTCTAAATTTACTTCAATTTTAAGTAAGCTTTTCGACCTATCTCTTCATAGTTTAGGAAAAATTTCAATTTGATTACCGAGTGTAGAGTAGGTGATCTAGATCGGATTTCTCCCTCCTCAAGCCATAAATTTTTGAGATCTATATATGGTTAGAATGCGTTTTAGGAGTATTACTCACCTCTAAAGTTTGGTAAATTGATTTGGAGTGTGGAGGAGAAAAGAATTTTTGAAGTTTTTAAAATTATATCGGGTTTTTATTTTTTCCTTCGATTGACCTAGTTAGAGGCCAAATTGGCCTTCGAGTTGAATTAGAAAGTTGTTCCAAATGATAAGACGAAGCTACTATTAAAATTTGGTGGCGGTCGGAGGTCGCTAGAATTTCAGCCGGCGGCTGAGCTGGCGGCGGTGCCGCCACTTTTTGGGCAGTTTTTCAAGCCCATAAAATATTATAAAATTAGTGGAGTCTATGGTTTAAAATTTGGTAATTTTTAGAGGAGTTTTGGTTAGGTTTTGAAATTTTTCATGTTTAATATTATCGACGGATAATAAAATATGATTCCGGCCATCGATTATTGCCGATTAAAGTTTGGGAAATATTTTAAGGACTCCTAAGCTATTTTTGAAGGTCATGGATTTTTGTTGATTAAATTTGAGAGTTTTGGCCGAGGGTAACGTTATTGCCAATTTTAAATAATTATTCGTTTGACAATTGAGATTTATTATTGTTCATTGAACAAGAGATGAAAAGTTCTCGCTTGAGAAGTGATGTGAGACCCGGCACGTTCTTACCGTTTTTAATGATGAGTTACTGAGGTTTAAATCACACATGGTAACTTCTCAAGTTAACCACCACGTTCATTTTTAGGTTTTGAAAGTTCTTCAAATTCTTCATTTAAGGGCTCGATGTTGTAGTACGTGTCAACACGAGTCTCCCGGTATTTTCAGAATATTTTTCAGAGTTTCCGTCTATTTTCTATGAATTTTCAAAGTCCATGGTAATTTCTAAATTACAATTTTCTGATTTTAAAACTCAACTTTTAATCTTGGCCCTTGATATTATCTAGCATTTTAGACCATTGGATCCAAATATAAAACCCAATCTCTTCCCTCTTCTCTCATTCTATTGAGAGAAACAGAGAGCTCGAGAGAGATATAAAGCCACAGGCGTGCCGTCCGTCTCCAAGCCACTGCCGCCGCCGTGTCAGGCCGCGCCTGGCAGTCGCACCACCACCGGAGTCGCCTTTCTCTCCTCTCTCTACCCATGGTCACAAATTCCCCATTCATCCATCTCCTTCTCCAATTCGAAATCAAGAACTCTAAGCCCCAAATCGGTTCTTCCTCCGATTCGTCCTTCTTCGGTGATGCCATCGTTCCCCGAATGGTAATCTCTCTTTTCCATTCGTTTTGAACCTCAATTGATCTTTGGTTCTCTCCCTTGAGCCCTAATCCATGTTTCTCTTCTTTCTCTTTTCTGGGTACTCTGTAACGCAGTCGTTTCTGGCGAGCTTCGGTCTCCATTAATTGAGCCTCATCGCAGACCCGAGGCTAGCAGCAGCAGGGTGAGACTAGGGGCGGATCTCTGTTGAGACAGAGGAAGGAATGATGAAGGTGAAGCCTCTGTGTTCTTTGAAGGTAAGGGGGTTTTGTGTTTGAGTTATTGTTGTGGTGATGTTTGGTTTTGGTGTTGTTATTGGTGTTTACTGGATTTCTGTTATTGATGGAGAAAGAGGCAGGGCTGCATGGTGGAGCTCGATGGTGAGGCTGCAGAGCAGTGTTGGAAGTTTTGGAGAAGATCGGAGGTGAGGGATTTTCCTGGAGCTATTGTGTTTGTTTGTGTTATTGTTGTGTTGGGATATTAATTGGTGTTGTTTGGATTAGTGTTGGATTGTACTGAGCATGGTTTTGAACTTTGGCAGTGAAGTGTGTAGGAGGAGCTGAGGAGCTGCTCTTGGCAGCTGAATTGGTGTTTGGGTGTGCAAAGGAATTCCTCGGGTGTAGAGAGCAATTCGGTTGCAGTTATTTACCGTTTGGTAAAAAGATGAAACTCTTATGCCAAAAACAAAATGGTTGTGCTTGTGTGAGATTCTGAGAATGTGTGTGTTTGATAATGGAAATAAGATCTGTGAATTGTTAGAAAAGAAGTAGGATCAATCAAATGTGATGTTTTGGTAAAGAATCTGATGTTGTCGGACGTTAGTAAAAGTTTTGGAGTCGTGGGGTTTCGTTAAGTCATATAATAAGAAATTTCAGAAAAGTTGTAAAAAGAAAGTTTTCATTTTGGGAAAGTTTCTATTTTGGAAAGGTTTCCATTAAGAGAAAGTTCCATTTTCAGAAAAACGGTTTAGTAAAGAATTGAAGTTCAACGAAGTTTGACATAATTTGGTTAAATTGGTAAAGTGATAAATTGTTATCGGAAAATGATAACTGGAAATCCCGGAAATGTCATGTTGACTGTTTTAAGTAAAAATTGGTATTTCACGTAAATCGATGTATCGACTCTTGGTAAATAAATTGGTTAAAGTGACACGTTGGGTGTCTATAGTAATTCAATGAATTATTATGTGACACCCTAACGTCAGATTAGAATGGGTAAAGGGCAGTTCAGAAGTTAAGTCGGATTTCTGGTAAATGAGTAAAGAGTCGATAACCGAAAAAGTAAGTCAAAAAGGTTAAAGAGTTAAAAAGGAATTTGGTTGGTCAACTTAGTCATTCTTGGTCAAACTAGGAATGCTGAGGTCTGTCGACCATTATTGTATCAAGAGCTCAAATCTATACGTATATATATAGTTTTATGGTTTTCAAACCTATCATTGATGGGCCTATATGTGAGCTCGCGAGGACGACGCTCACCCCTACAACAGGTTGTTTGCAGGTACTATGTACTGTGACAGGATGGATAGAGAGAGCTGTGTGTGTGGAGCCTCATTTCTTCCTCGATGTTTGGTCCAAGTTGTACTCACTTTTTCTGTTTTACGCTTCAAGTCATTTACTAGAGCATTTGACATATATAGTAAAGGTGTCACCCTGAATTATTAACCATGTTTTATATTTTTATTGTTGTCTCTAAAGTTTTTAATTGACCCTTTAATTTGACCACATTCCGTGAAATTGGAAAAACTTTGATGAATGTTTTAAGAATTTCTTGCGGTGCCACTCAAAGTCTAAAGTTTAAATTTTATTTTACTTACTAAAAAGCCTACGACTTTAGGTTAATAAGTTGTTGGCACGTCCTTCGGACGTGTTGGCTTCTTATTGGCTTAAAATTGTGGCAACTGTAGTTTCCCCTCCCGGGGTGCTACAAGTGATCCGGATTTCGTCAGGCTAAGGCCTAAGTATGTGAATGGACTTTTTATTTTAAACCGTGCATGCACAAATAATTTTTTGAATATTTATAAACAACATAATTTTGTTGATTTAATGAGTCGATAGGGCCAGGAAGGTGGGTTGCTCCCCTCCCTGACGCTCCTTGTATTGTCGGCTAAAATTTTTGTTATGTCGATTATATTTGGAAATGCATTGTTTTATGGTCATTTTTTTATGACGGTCGAGGAACCGTGTCTCATGCATGAGATACATGTTTTAACTTACGGGGGAGGAGTCATATATTATTGACTTTTCGTATTTGTTTTCTTCGTCATGAATAAGGCTACTATTGCCCCAAGCTACTATTGCCCCGCTTCACTTCTAAAGTGGGGGGCCTGTATGGCTAGCGAGCAGTGATAATATATATATATATATATATATATATATATATATATATATATTATCATTGCTAGCTAGCCATACAGGTCCCCCACTTTAGAAGTGAATCGGGGCAATAATAGCCTTATTTGGCTCTGACCCTAGCTTGAGAGGCTCATTGTCATGGTGGAATCTCTCCGCCATGAAGGGTCGTTCATTACTTAGTAGCCTCCGGAAGGCTCCGACCCTAGTCTGGGAGACTCTCCGTCATGGTGAAACCTCTTCTCCTATTTTTAACATTGATTTTTAAGCCAATGAGATTGACAAGTGATGTTTGGTTTTTCTCGAAAGGATTAATTAAGATTCTTTTCCAACGAGGCGTGCATATAGATTTTCTAGAAAATAAAAGGGAGAGCATAAATCGATTATTTTTCTCGCGCTTAGATATTCTTTTGCTCACTCACTTTAACATCCTGTTTTTAAATGTTTTTCTCTGGGTCCTTCGTTTTCAAATGCCCAGTGTTGCAGGGATGTTGAGAGGAAGTCGTGCGTACAGAAGACGAGGCATAGTCAACTAATTCGCTGACGCTAGAAATTTTATTTAGGTATCTCATCTATGTAGATTTGCTCTGATTACCACAACTTAGTTTAGATCAGTGTTTTCAAAAACGTTTCGGGGCGGCGCTGGGGCGCGCCTTAGGGCGGAGCGAGGGAGAAAAGCCCCGCCGGTTCTTTCGCCGGGACGCCGCTGGAAAGGCGACCGCAGGAGCGACGGGACGCTGCAGAAGCGAGGCGAGACTAGGCGAGAACGCAGGAACCCAGAAAAACAGTAAAACAGTGAAATGAGAGATTCGAAATCGAGGCTCGAATCAGACATCAAGAGGCAAGGGAAGGAAGAGGAAGAGGAGAGGAGAGGAGAAAGAATATACCAGTCACTCGCCGAACCGCAGCCTGGATCGCCGGATTCCGGCCGTTGACCGCCGAATGCAGTGGCGTTCGATCTCCCTGCACGGTGGCTGATTCAGGTTTCTGAGGGTTGGGTCAGGTAGAGGAGAAGGAGGGGAAGAAAGTGGTGGTGGAGCGCCGGCCAGTTGTGGCCGGACGGCGACTGTGGCGCGGCGAAGGACAGGACGAAATCGCCCTGTTTCGGAGGAAACGATCGGGAAAGAGTGAAGACCGAGTCAACACCTCTTCCCTATTTATACAAAGATAAACGGCTGGGATCAAATCTCATAATGATCTAACGGTCTAGATTAAGTGGAGGTAAAAAGTAAAACTGAAATGGTAACTCTTTTTACCGAAATGGTAATTAAAATTACCAGAAACTTCAGAAATTCGTAGAAAATAAACAGAATGTCCGAAAAATAATCCGAAAATACCGGGAGACTCGTGTCGACACGTACAATGACATCGAGTCATTAAATCAGGTATTTGGAGAACTTTTAAAAACTCGAAAATGAACGTGGTCGTTCACTCGCGAAGTTACCGAATGCGACTTAAACCTCAGTAACTCGCCATTAACCAAGGTTAAAACCTTAACTACAGAAGATCTTACTTTGTCTCCCCATACTAATGAATTGAACATTGATGATTGACGTTTTCTTCGTGATAATTTTATAGTTTATGATCGATTATATAAATTTGTGTTTCTAATAATTAATATGTTGTAACCTCTTTTATTACAGGTTACAATATGGACAGGAGCTAGATGCAGTTAGATAGAGGGTCTGTGCCATACATGAGAAGAATTTTTGAGTTTATTGAGTTCGTTCGTCTACACACTCTTCCTGAACAAGTTTTGCTCATTTACCCCTGCACAAAATGTCGGGATTGGTCTCTTATGGAGCTGATTCAGATCTTCTAGTGGATTGGTGGTCCTATATTATCTTGAGGACGAGGTAGACTTGGGGGTTGTTGGGTTTGGCTGTGGCCGGAAACAAAGGCCACCAGATATTCTATAGGATGGGAAATGGAGCTGACGGCGGTGATGGTGATTGGCATCGGAGCGGGATCTAGCAGCGGAGCTCTTGATGTGGCGACTGTTAACCTTAGGATTCTAAGGTGGACTGATAATGGGTCGGATCTAGGGCCTACTAGACCATCTATTGGGTGGCTAGCTGGGTTGAAAGAGGACATATGGGATGTGTGGGTGGAGTCCAGTGGGCCTCTTTCATTTGGGCTCAACTTTAGGCCTTTGTGGGACTAGAATTCATAGCGTGGTTAGGAAAGACGCTTTCTAAACTCTAATTGATTATATTCTGCTTCTTTAACGATGAAAGATACATTGTTGGGTCTTAGCCCTGATTCGTGAGGAATTGTTGGTTAGGGGTAGGAATGTTCATTTGCTTTCTAGTTTGTAATGTTTACCTCTTTAGACCCTTAGTTTTAAAACTTGTTTTTTCAATTCGTAATTGTAGTCCGGATGTAGATTAAAGTTTGTTTTTGTTGACTTAAATGGTTCTCGAAATCTCTTGTTTTGACCGCTATGGTCATGATTATCAATGAGATTACTCCCTTTTACCTAAAAAAACTGTGATAAGAAATCATGGTATAAAAAATTGTTTTCATCCTTAATAATATGGTTCAGAGTTTGGGTCATATCTTGAACTGAATCCAAAGGTTTGTTAACTCTGTTTGCCATACATTAGAGTGAAGGAAAATACTTGTTTTAAAACGCACCCTCAACCCTAAACGGGAAAATACGAGCTTCGATATAACAAAAGAGATTGGTAAGAAAGATCTGCATTCACATCATCTCTATCAAAATAAAAGAATGCGAGTCTGGCATTATCTTTTGCTCAGCGAGGTGCAGTAATGATTACAGGAGGAAGGCTGTAGTGTGTTGTTGCAGAACTGCGGATTGAATCAAACTTAGGCGGGTATCCCTCAAATTAGATCAAGCAAATAGGGATTGTACTTATACAGCTTTTGAAAGGACCCCAGATGCAAACAGAAGATTCCTTCGAGAAAACTGCACCCACAACAAAAGTCGAACATAACTCATCCTTCTACCATTAACTAAGAAATGAAGAAAGGGAAGCTATAGCTATTCACAATTTATGCATTTACCCGTAAGGAGTAGACAGGCGTACTCTTGGTTGGTAAAGTCTTCAATGACCTCAGTCTGCTAGCACTTCCACTTCTGCTGATCCAAGCCATTACTCAAGTTATAAACACTTCCCCTTTAACGAACGAGTATCAGAAAAAAAAGGAAGAATATTTGTGGGAAATGCACTCACTTTTCTTCAGCTTTTGGCAACTTTGTACTTGCAGTTATGTCCCATAATTTTACCGTGCAATCAGCAGATCCAGAAGCAAGCAGTGAACCTTCCCCACTTTAATTTACAACAATGAGAATATTTTAGACATAATACATGTACAGTTAGTTGTAAACCAACCTAAAAAATTTCCATTCATAGCAAAAGGAAAAGAAACATGAATATCTACCTGAAAGCCAGTGTCCATACGCATGATGTATGACCCATCAAAGGAGTAACACAGCGGCCAGTTGAAAGATCCCACATCATGATTGAGCCGTCTTCATCACCCGAAGCCATATACCGACCATCAGGTGACATTGCGAGAGATAAAATCATACTCCTGTGGCCAATGAATATTCGGACACACTCTCCACTCTGTACGTCCCATAATCTAACTGTTTTGTCACTAGAACCAGTTGCAATGTAGTTGCAGTTGGAATGCCACTGTACACACTAAAATATCAATTTTTAACCCATTAGAATTAGTTTTGAAGATCCACAACTCAAGGAATAATCAATTCATGTTCAAACATCTTTAAAATACACAAGTATACTCCCAGAACAGAATCGATCACTTATATTAAGAGAGAGAGATTACTGACATCAACATCAGATAAGTGGCCCGCCATTATTCTTAAAGGCTGTATTCTGTCCATAGACCAAATTCTTGCTGTTCTATCATGTGAAGCACTGGCAAAATAATGACCAACAGGGCTAAACTGCACCAGCAGAAAGGCTACCATGTTAACTAGAATAATATAAATGGCTGGAGTGAAGAATAATATAAATGGCTGGAGTGAAGAGGTCCAAAACATATAGTGCCTTCAACCAAAGGAGATGAAAGCAAGAAGATGCATTTCAGAAAGTTGTTTCTAAACTATTCAGCCAAGCAAATATACCTGAACATCCCATACAGGGTAGTTATGACCCTTGTAGCAAACAAGATTAGCACTTAGGTTTGTGCTCCACAACCGAACTGCAGCGCAGCAATTTAGTTTGTTATTGCTATAAACAAGTTCATTGGAAGTTTGGAACATATAAAACACAATACAAACCCACAGAGAGTGGTTTAGGTCAACGTACTAGTTGAGTCTGCTGAAGAGGAAAGTATAAAATCACCAAGAGGATTGAAAGTAGCAGAATAAACTGGCCCAGAATGACCCTGAAATAATGTGTATGGTCTTTTCCCGCCATTTGAGCCAGCAACTTGTTCACTTGAAGCTGTGCCATTTTCAGCCTGCAGATCTGCTGACACAAGCATTTTTTAATATAAATTTATAGTCAACCACAGTATCTGAGCAGTGAGCAGAAAACAAACATCCACAAGTAGAATAAGCGGGGACAATTTAAAGATGCATAAATCTGTTTACGACCAATTCTCCTATGACAAACCAGGAAATCATGACCACGTTGTAGGTAATAAATAAGAAATTAGACAACAGAAAGACTGAAAGATTAAGTGAAACTACTTTCTCCACAATCTTGAAACTATAATTGGTCAATTTTCAAAGATGCTCTTGCATTTTCTCTTTTCTTGATAACTTCTTTAGCATGGTGGACAAAAAGATATATTCCTTGATGCTATACCACCGAGTACCAAGCAAAAGCACTAAAGTATGGTTTAGATGACATTTGCAAATTTCAAAAACCAGAAAATGCATGTGGTTAAATTTTGGAGTATGACACCACCCTTCACTGAAGAAGGCTGAACACATCAGCATGATGAAAGCAGAAGTATTCCAGTATTATCAGATAAAACAGAAGTTTATAATGACTAACCAACAGACTTTTGCCTAATCCTTGCCATATCCCAGACCTGTTGAAGAATGCTTAGATATTAGCACTCCGGCGAAGGACAATGTGAAGGAATATGCAAGTATAAGGATAAGATGAAACCTTCAGCGACGAGTCAGAAAATCCACCAGCAACCAGGGATCCATCATGGGAAATAGATGAACAGTTCAAACTAGCAAATTATTCAACAAAAAGATTAGTGGAAAATTATAATCAAGCACTACCAAATCATCATTGGAAAGGGAAAGTCCGGGACATTACCCATTGTGTGTGTTGATAAATGTATAAAAGCTGACAGATGGCAGCACAGCACTACTCAACTGTACACGGTTTCTCAAGTCCTCAAGGATCGACTGTTCAACTTCTGTTGGACTGAAAAAATCAGGGAAAAAAATTAATCCATAAACTGCACCAGAACCCAAAATGAACCACCAGTTATTATACCCAGACTGTCAATCCAAAATCATACAAAAAGGCAATCTTAAAATTACCAAGAACACAGTAATTCATAACTTGCTTCTACTAATAGGTGCAATCCACACTAATTAACCTTAAGATATACTGTTTTATACTTTTATTATATCCATTTAAACAGATTAGCACACGGTTTCTCAAGTCCTCAAGGATCGACTGTTCAATTTCTGTTGGACTGAAAAAATCAGGAAAAAAAATTAATCCATAAACTGCACCAGAACCCAAAATGAACCACCAGTTATTATACCCAGACTGTCAATCCAAAATCATACAAAAAGGCAATCTTAAAATTACCAAGAACACAGTAATTCATAACTTGCTTCTACTAATAGGTGCAATCCACACTAATCCTTAAGATATACTGTTTTATACTTTTATTATATCCATTTAATCAGATTAGCACCACCAATATCTTGACACTTTCAAAATCTTAAGAGAGCAAAGAGGAAGACACCAAAAAGAAAAAGTAACATAGAAAAAGGATTCCAGGAAATACATTACTGGCAAAGTAAGTTCTGGTTTGACCCGTGGTGCGGTAGGTACAGGCGTTGCCTCGGGCGGTGCACTCTTCACTGTTGCACTAACAGCCTTGTCCTTTTTTTGCTTTTTGATAGAAGCTCCCTGTTTACCACCTTCAACTGATTTTTTCTGTATTAAAAAAATTGAAACAAAGACAGGATATCATCACAATCAAATACCAAATTTGAAACCATATTACTCAAAACACTAAAATTTCTGAAGCTATGGAATTGTATTTCAAAGCAGATTTTCACCTTATTTTCATCACCCTCCCCTTCTTTGGTTTCCCCTTCTGCTCTTTCAGAATCTAAAGCCATGCCGGCCTTTTCCAGGCGTTCTTCCAAGGAATCTTCAAGCAACTATATCAAATGTAGGACTGACAGTCAAATTCCACCAACTAAATGGAATATATAAGTGTAACTCTGCATGAAGACTAAGGAGATCTTTAACCAAAGAAATCTAACTGTATAATGCAAATTTTCCTATCAGATGCTTAATTAATCACATACCTTACAGATAAACTGAGAAAGCTACCTCCGTTCTAGCTCAACTATAGATGTTTCTTTAATTTAACAACAAATCCTAGCACCTACATAAATACTCTGGTTTTTCTATAGGCTGATAACTACAGAGCAAGAGATACTTTTAATATGCAACTAAAATATTCTTTTATGTAACTTATTAAAATAATTTGATTCTTCAAATTGAGTGGAGGCACTCATATAGGTACAAGGAAAATGACATGTATAATATACTACTCAGCAGCATTACTGACTAACCCCCCAATGAATTTCCTTCTGGTTTATTTGATTAGCCGACTCCTGGCTGCCTCCAGTAAGTGTAACAGCCTCCGCATCATCAGTAATTGAGCTGGGTTGTCCAGGTGAAACTACAAAACCAAAATAAAAAATAAAAAACACACACACACACAGGTTCAGAAATCCATTATAAAACATATCAGTTGTAATCAAACATACATACCTTGGAAATTAATATGCTCATTGATAATCCCAAGCATTGTGGTGGACTGTGACTTGTGCAAGAACTGCAGCAGAAGCTCATAGGAGTACTGGAAGGACAATTGACCAAAAATAAGAGGGTGGTTGAGCTCTAAATACAGTCACACATACTCGGAAGAACTAAAAAGAACCAGAAAGTTACCTGACATATCTTGATGTTCACTTTGCTCTGCCTAAGAGAATGAGCAAATTCCATCTCCTGAATAACAACAGAACTGTGAGAGATCATTTATGGTGTTGATATACTCTTGAAACATAAATGTAAAGATGATTGTTCTGGAAGAAAACACCTCTAAATGAGAGGGAGAAAGAACTCCCTCCAACTTTTGTAGATCTCGTAGGTGCATCATTTCATGGTCTTCGCGGAAGCTACTGAAAAACGTCCGAGCTGGTAATATCCACAATAGTCATGTAAGTACTAAAGAAAAAACACGGGACCTTTTAGTTGAATATATGTCAGAAACTAGCATGAAGAATGGCAAGAAATAAGAAACGCACCTTCTTGAATATGACCCTTAGCAACGAGATCCATGAAACAATGAATAAATACAGGGTAAAGAACACGGAGCAACTCATGCTGCATACAAATACACTGAAGGTCATTCAAAGAAATACAAAAACATTGAAATTGTACCAAAAGTAAAAGCTAGAAACGAAAAGATTACCCTGTACAAATCTAGAGAAGTATAAGTCCATGACCTCAACTTGGCATATTCATCTTGGTAACGTGCAGGACCATCCTGAAATCTGAAAAACAAAACAATATCATCAGTGACAACGGTAACAAGCTTGAAGAAACAAGAAACTCAAAAGTGTCGCAACGTAAGAGGATTCAACTAATTGGTGACAACGTTGTAAGTTATAAGAAGCTGAATTTATACAGAATTACGATAATCCTATTCCTATTAGAAGTATAAAACTATGACCTAAATTGGATTTCGTATTTACAGAAGCCCAAAAAGTATCTCAACTATTTTGGCAAAGCATGAAACATGAGAATGCGAATGAGAGAGAAACTCACTGGGAGAAGGCGAGGATTTGTCTGACGACGTCGGGGTCGAATTGAGAGGCGGGGGAGGAGACAGTAGTGGTGGATTGCTGCTCAAGTTCTTCTGGCAACTTGAACCCTTTATTCTTGAAATAGCCCTTAATGAATTTCTGAATCTTCTCCTCCTCCATTCTTTCTCTTTCTCTACAAACCCAGCAGCAGCAACTCACTACTCTTCGATTTCTAAATCCTTCAACATCAACCCCCCGTCTCTTTTTATGTGAAATCAGAAATCCGACACACCTTATGGGCTTCTTTTTTGGGCTTCCAAGAGTATTAACTGGGCTGTTCTAATTTTACTTTTTCTATTGAGTCAAATGAATCATATATCAAGCTTCATGACCATGAGTTAGGTTAGAAAATGAGCTAACTTGGGTCGATAGGGAAATTTCATTAACAAAACCAGAAAACCTGTGTACACGTAAATAAATGTGCCAAAACAACGAAGGAAAACAAGTCTGTGATGGATCACCAAGGCACATCGGTCACCACTTTTTGGAAACTTGCAGCAAACTGCCGTGAGTCTCCTGCAACTCGAAAGCCTCCTCTATAGGATGCGCATAAAGCCGACATTCATGCCTAAAATCTCAGAGCCGTGCAAGATATTCTCCTAAGTCAGTGAAGTCACAAACCCTCGGTAGTGGTCGTGCACGACTTAATGGCTTCTGCAATGTTAACCGCCTCAGCTATCAGTCCAACAACCACTCGAATGTTCAGACTTTGGAAGATTCTGACGCAGGTTTGGTTTTGAGAGCGGCAGAGCTCATAGTACTTCTTCAAGACGTCATTGCGAATCTGAGAATTAATGTTCTGGCCATTGAACATCACCTCGAACTTCATGCTAGTCATTTCTCTAAAATGAGTGGCGGCAGAATCTGAAAGCTCTGCTTCTTCCGAAATAACACAATGACTACTATCTTATCCACCCTCTGTACTGCCCTCATCATTCTCCCATGATGTATAACAAATCTCTAGAAAGTTCACAAGAAGTTGGACTATTCAGGGCTATCGTTTGGTTGTCGACTGTCATTTAAGTGTCTCATACCGTTTGATGGTGCATGAGTCGATCCAATTCATGTTCTATTAGGGTTGTGTGTTCTTATATAATAGTTTTCTATTTAAATTGGTATAATCTTGTATATATACTTCATTTTTGAATAATGTTAATAGATTGCAATATACCGCTTGACTTGGTATCAGAGTCAATCAAGATCCATTCAGACTTGGTTGGTTTTGTTCCATTGTGAATTTGGTTCTTTAGTCATTAAAGTTATGAGGTTGAGTTTGGAGAAGTTTCTTTGTTTATTCGATATATGAGTTTGACGTTTTCTGTCGTGCAGATAGCATTGTCTAATCTGATGAATCTCGAGCAATGTAGTGGCCCGGGAGGAAGAGCTACAGTGGCTACAATTTTAAGCTAATAAGAAGCCAACACGTCCGAAGGACGTGCCGACAATTTATTAACCTAAAGTCGTAGGCTATTTAGTAGGTAAAATAAAATTAAACTTTAAACTTGAGTGACACCACGAGAATTTTTTTAAAACATTCATCAGAGTTTTCTAATTTCACGGAAGGTGGACAAATTAAATAGTCAATTAAAAAACTTTAGCGACAACAATAAAAACATACAACAGAGTTAATAAATCAGGAAGACATCTTTACTGTTTGTGTTAAAATAATCTGGTAAATGACTCGAAGGATAAAGTATGTCAAGTGTCTATGGCTCAGACGACACACTGAGTAGTAAATGAGACTCCACACACATAGCTCCCTATATCTATCCCGTGACAATACACATTACCTGCAAACAACCTGTTGTAGGGGTGAGCGTCGTCCTCGCATGCTCACATATAGGCCTACCAATGATAAGTTTGAAATCCATAAAACCATATAGATATACATATAGATTTGAGCTCTAAATAAAACCATTTATAAAATCCTTGGCACACAAAATCATCATTTTATATCTTTGGAAAAAACTATGCAGTATGCTAAAATAAGGGCCAGAGTGCTCAAAGTATGAATACAGCCTGCGGGGCTTCACGGATCTAGGCGGCTGAATCCCGGGTTTCTCTACACTACAAACGGGGGTTAACTACCTATGCTCCCGAAGACGAATAGTAGCAAGAGTATCCATTTACAACTAATGTCCTACACATCACTCGTAGTACACACCGCACTTACAGCTCGCTTAACTCTATACGAGACAAGCGTAAGCGGAAAAATAAAATAAACATGGCATTGTCCCTCCGGAGATTCACGGTCATCGACACCATGAGAGTACTATATACTAGGTCCCGTCACTCTCAGGCCAAGCATCGGAAATCAGGACAACGATATTGTTTTTCAATCTGAGTCATCACATAAAAATCATTTACGTCTAGCCTCGGGTTTTCTTGGCCCAATCATAAATCATTTATCACATAATATAAAGAAAACTTTTCTAAGGCATCGACAATGAGCATAAAAAAAATCATGCACTTTCAAATATAGGCAAAACCACTAACAAAGAGGGTTTAGCTTCCCTACCTAGAATTGTCGTTCCTTACGAAAGCTCTAAGCTTCCGAGAACCGCCTCAGATAAATCGAGGTCACCGCGTAAGCTACCTCATCCAAAGAATTACTGTAGAATTAGAGTAGCTTAGCATCGAAGAAACAATAACAATCCAATAGACCTCAGCATTCCTAGTTTGACTAGGAATGACCACACTAACTAAGTTGACAAACCAATTTCCTTTTTATGACACTTTAACCTTTTTGACTTGCTTTTTTGATTAACGAATCTTTACTTATTTACCGGAATGCCGACTTAACTTCTAAACTTCCTTTAACCATTTTAATTTGACGTTGGGTGTCACATAATAATTCGTTGAATTACTATACTATGGACACCCAGCATGTCTCTCAGACCAAATCTTTAACCTTGATTCGATTTATCAATTTATGTGAATCACCAATTTTACTTAAAATGGTCAACTTGACAACTATGAACTACATTCTTTTCCATATTAGATGCAAGTCCATAAAATTACTATGGACACCCAAATAATATTCATAACCAAAATAAAGTTTTCTCCATCAACAACAAGCTAATAAATCTTCATTCAAGATTTATTAGCCTACTCCATCCTTACTAAGCATTTACCCTAATTATTATCGTCCACAACCAGACTAAGTTTCCAACATATACAACAAATCAATATAATTGACCCCTTTCGCAATGGAAATGATAAGATAATTTCCACCATACCTAAGCATATTAATAGCACTAACTCAGTCTTATATCAAGTCAAATGCTAACCATCTTATCAAAATTTACTGGAAATAGAACAACACTTCACTGCCCACAGACTAAGGTCTTTACCAATCTTCTTTTCTCAATCAAAGGCCAGTTCCTTGAAGTTGTGTCTGCTCTCTTGTAACTTCCCGAATCCTTAGCATACAAAACATCAATTAATAACACTTCTGTCAATTTCGTGTTTAAAACAGCCAGTAAGAACCTTACCTTAATTTAAATCGGTAAAACTGACCCAACTGCCTTCTCTCTTTTCAGACCTCCCAAAAACAAAAACCACTACACTTTGGTTTATCGAAGTCTTCTCCCACTTTTTCAACCTCGGTTCAGACCCGTACCTGAATAGAGTCTTAAGAGTCGATAGACTCAGGGCCCCGAACCTTTAAGGGCCCAAAATTTTTTTTCCTCATTGTGTGATCACATTAGTTTAGTAAAAAACAAGAATTATATTACAATCATTAGTTACTATTTTAGAAAAAATGAGTAGTGTAAATAAGTATAAAAAAATTTCTAATGTTTTATGTCGTTAGATTTTGAGTTTATAGCTTTAGTTCATGATTTTTTTTGAAAAGAGAAAATAAATTTGATTGAATACTATAGTTTAAGGGCCAATTTTTAAAATTTTGACTCAGATCTGAAAATCTCAGGTCCGGACCTGTCTCAGTCGAGACTCGATTGAAGTCCCTAAAACCCTCCACGACGTGGCTGGATTCGGGACACACCCAGGGTTTCTTTCTCCTTGCTGCAGTGGCGCTCTAAACTCCAGTGAAAGCTCACGACGCCGGAATGGAGATGGTGACAAGAAGGGAGTCCTTAGAGATGAAAGAACTCGCTAAAGTATAAGGCAATCGGCTCGAAATGGAATCGAGGATTAAGGAATGATATTTCGATTTCTGAAGATAGTGGAAGCATATTGAAATGGTGGATATAAAGAGGTAGAGGAGAGAGAGCCGAGCTCAGCGGTGGTCGAGCGCCAGAGTGGGTTAGCCTGAGCTGGCAGATCGCCGGATGTAACATGCTGAATTTTTAAATTTCTCAAAATTGATTTTTCTTAGAAATAAAAAGCAGAGGTCGCCACGAGTTCGTCGTATTTTTCGGTTAATTTTCATACTATCAAACTATTTTTAACATTTTTTAAAGTTTTGACGAACATTCCACAAGCAAGTGCGATTGGTGGCGTGGAGAAATTTGAGTGGTTATTAGGCTGACTTGGTCCCCATGCACAACAACTGACACACTCAAGGAATCTGCCCCACGCAGACAAGTGTCAGATAAGGTTGAAAATGACGAATCAGAGAGTACCATGTGGCAGTGGAGGTGTAAGATGATCAGAAGGTAGAAGCAGCTAGTGACAACTGTTATGTTATTATTGGACCAACCAATCCACCCGACTCTTTAAGTCGGCAAACCTGTGCCTATAAATTGGCCGAACCTTCGGTATTCATTCCATATTTCCAGAAAGAGCTTTCTTTCTCTACAGTTCAGTTGTTTCCTTTTCAGATTACGACTAAATTTCGACGGATCATAACCTTTGATCTGTAGTCTAATTTTTATTCTGTGAAGGGCTACGAGTTCGTATTGATGCCCTCTTTCCAACCCTTAAGGTTTGAAAGGTAGTTGTAATATTTTTAGATGGCCCGCTTTAGGAGTTTTAGTTTACGATCAGTATCCTATGTGGAGTTTCGATAATATCGAGGTGAGTGGATTCTTGTAATATGTTTAAAATATTCTTATATGCTTTTAAATTAGTCAAAAAACATGTTTTTTTATCTTTTTAAAAATATTTCTCTGTTTTATAGTGAAGCACGTCGATTTGTGAAATGTGTTGTGATTCATATTATTATAATATGTTGATAGTTATTATTTAATTAGTCATGGAACATGTGAACTTCTTGATTGGTTATTCCGAAGTAAGGATGTGGCACACGGTTGTATAAGACATGATGGTCATTAGGTTCTCGTGGTGGACTAAATTAAAGGATAACTAATAAGAAGGGAGGATGAGATATGATGAATTGATTGAATTGTGTTGTGTATATGATATATATTATTTTATAGTGTGTGTAAAACGACATGACTTTGAGGGCATATTACATTGGTCTACTCACTGAGCGCGTTGTTTTGCTCATCCACCTATTTCTAATATTTTTTGCAAAGAAATATTTAGATTTGACCGAGCCGGGAACAGGATAGACAACGAGCCTAGAAGTTTTACTTTTATTTATATTCAGCTTTGTAACACTCGTTCACGCCTCGAGAACGGCGCCCGGTGGTAAAATCCCGTCGACGTCAGGACCAGGGTATGACACCGGAGAAGGAGAGCAGAGGTGGAGGAGATGAGAGGGAGAAGCAGAATAGCGGAAGAGAATCGGGGGGAGGGTCTGACCCGAATCAACCCTCACCCATCTATTTATACTTGAATGGACGGTCTAGATCAAATCCTTAATTGATTTGAGGGTCCAGATTTAAAGAAGGTAAAAATTAAATGGTTAAATGGTAAAACTTATTTACCAGAATGGTAATTAAAAACTACCAGAAACTTCAGAAAATCACAAAAAATAAACGGAAGCTCTGAAAAATATTTTGAAAATACTAGGAGACTCGTGTCGACACGTACTATGACATCGAGTCCTTAAATGAGGAATTTGAATAATTTAGAAATAATCAAAAATGAACGTGGTCGTTAACTTGTGAAGTTACCGAGTGCGACTTAAACTTCAGTAACTCGTCATTAACCACGGTAAAAACATGCGGGTGTCACAGTCTAATCTGATGAATCTCGAGCAAGCTTGGTTTAATTGATTTGGGGTTATCAAATAGGTTTTATTTACGTGTGTGAGGTGATCTTGTTCGATTGCTTTTAGGGTTTTTTGTTTGATTATTAAGAAGGTGGTTCAGTGACGTCCAAGTACTTGGATAATTTTTTCTGAAAGCTTATTGTTTGGTGATTCAAAGAATCTGAAGAAGCAAAAAATTGTAGTTCTGAAAGTTATCGAGGATAAGAGTGAAGTTTCTCAAAGCTTGCCCATCCATAGCGGTGAATGACAAAATCTTTCAAAGGATAATATTTTCTTGACTAAGGAAACTCGAGGTAAATATGGTGTTGTTTTACATGTTGCTAACATTACTGGTGGAGACACATAGATCATAGATTCCGGTGCGTCAGATCATATGACATATGACATATGATAAATTTTTCTTTATGTCTATGTTATCCCCTTCTATATCTCATGTGTCAAATGCAAATGGTGCATCTTTTTCAGTTTTAGGTATTGTGTCTGTTCAAGTTACTCTATCTATTATACTTCATGATGTGCTTTATGAACCCTCATTATTACATCATCTTATGTCTGTCTCTCAATTAAGTTTACAAAATAAGTGCTCTGTAACTTTTTACCCAATGTATATTGTGTTTCAAAATTTGTGTTCTAGGGTGATCATTGGCAAGGGAGACTGTTTCACCTGGACTGCATGTACGCCGAGTTGACACAAGTATCGAAGCAGCCTTTGGCTCTGACATTGAGTTTTGATCGATTAAGTGAGCTATGGTTATAACATAGAAGATTGGGTCATCCGTCCTTTGGAGTTATGAAAAAATACATGCATTCATTGTTTCTGGGAATTAGAGAGTCTAACCTACATTGTGAAACTTGTGCTTTGGCTAAAAGTTATAGGTCTAATTATCCTTTGAGTTTTCATTCAAGTACTATACCTTTTGAGTTGATCCATTCAGATGTGTGGGGTTCTTCTAAAAATTATACCCTTTCTGGAATGTGATACTTTGGGTTATTCATTGATGACTTTACTCGATTGTCTTGGGTGGTTTTACTTAAGTCGAGAGATGATGTTTTTTCTACTTTTACATCATTTCATAGTGTTGTTCGTACTCAATATGATGCTCGTATCAAGGTATTTTGTTCTGATAATAGGGGAGAGTTTGTTAATCATTCTTTTCGTGAGTATTTTCAAAACCATAGAATTATACATCAAACTTTTTACCCACAGACACCTGAACAAAATGGAGTGTCTGAACGAAAAAAATCGTCATCTCTTAGATATGGCATGGTCTCTCATCTTAAGTGCTAACAAGCCTAAATACCTTTGGAGAGAAGTCGTGTTGTGTGTATCTCATCTAATCTATCATCTTCTGTTAGCTCATCTTCAAGATCGTGTTTCTTTTGATGTTCCGTCTCATTATGTTCCTATTCCGTCATCAAATACTATTCATGCTCGTGTCTTTGGTTATGTTGTCTCTGTCCATTTGTATAAGAATCAAATGTCAAATTGGATGCTAGAGCTCTTAAGTGTGTATTTATGAGATCTGGTTCTCATCAGAAAGGTTATAAGTGTTATTATCATTCATCCCAAAAAATGTATGTCATTATAGATATTACGTTTAATGAAGATACATGTTATTTTTCGCCTTCTGCCACTCATCAGGGGAAAAGTAATTTTTTTATGAAGATATGTTTAGCAAGTTAACTGAGAATCAAAGTTTTGAGGAGTCAAGAAAAGAAAATAAAGGTATTGACTCAATTCTATAGAAAAATAGAAAAGGTTGTGAACACAACCAACCAGATTTGTCATCTTCTGTTAACTTCATACCCGAAGTCAGATTGACGTTCGAGCGCCCAGCCTCAAGGGTGCGGTGTCATTCCGAGCTCTCGGCCTCGTCGACTGACCAGTGGCTCATCAAGGCACCTAAAAGTTTTGGGTCAGACTGGTTTCACCAATCCGGCATGTGTCCACCATTTGCAGCAGACATCCCGAATCAAACCATTTCGAGTTTGTTAGACTAGTCGGCCAGTGGAGATCTTCAAGGCAGCAGTATCGACCGGTATTTGGGCGACGATTTAAGCAGTTTACCGACGGGTGGTGTAGGCAGTAATCAAGTGAGTTTTGTTCTGTGCAACCAGTCAACATGCGGTGGTTGATCAAGCCCAGTCAAGTTCGTCGGCAACGGAACTACTTTCTAATGAAAATAAATGTGAACAGTACTTAAGTGTCTCCCCTCCTTCACAGGCCTCTCAGGCTCATGTCTTATCCGGAGGTATGTTCTGATTCCACTATTATGTCCACCAAACAATTGTGGAGCACATCACTGTTGCTTATATGTGCTACAGTGACGACTCTCTGAGTTTGACCTTCACGTGCAACCAACTTGCAAGACTATTTTTCCCGAGGTCGGCACCCTGTTTAAATTTTATACCTAGCTCGCTATGGAAAATATCTGCTGTTCCGCATAATCCCAAGTATTTGTTACTTGTAAAAAACAAAGCGGTGGCCTCGGTTCACTTCTATTAATAATTGTCCTTGTTTTTGACTTTATATTTTTCAAATAATATATATATTTATATACATATTTATATTTATATAAACAACTAGTAGATAAACTCTAAATTTAAAAAGAAGAATGTTCCACAAACCGTCGTCTTGTCACCTACGTATGTCGCCGTCGAGAGCTCAACCATTATAGCCATCACGGGAAAAATGCGACCTACCCTCAATCTAAGATCTACAATAATATGTAGCACCAAAACCTAACCCATATCAGATTCATCCGGTCAGACCTTCACCGTCATGTCCTCATCAACACTCCAAAACACCTCGAAACCCACACCACCGCTTCTTTTGACGACACGACCTCCGTGCCATAATAGTCCTCGTCGCACATAAGCATGCCAATAACTCTCGCTGCACCTTCCCTATCAGCCTAAGTCTCTTATTCCATCGAAGTTTTTGAGGCACTAGATAAGACTCATAATTTTACGAGATGATATTACACGTATGTTAAATACTATGGTCACGAAAATCAAAGAGAGAATAATATGGTTATTTTATGCAACAAAAAGTCAAAAACAAATAATCTAATACCAATCAATTGTATATCTAATCCTCGTTCTAAACTACGGATTACATAAAAAAATATCCCAAAACAAAAAACTGAAAAAACACACACATACACAAAAAGCTAGGGGTGGGAATTTGGACCCGAAATCCCGATCCCGAACCCGTCCATCCCGTATCGATACCGAACGGGACGGGACAGAAAGTTCAGATACGACGTCCCGATACCGAACCCGATCCCAAATTTCTTAAATGGGCCGGGATCGGTATAGGCTCTATCCGTCCCGAAAAGCCCGTCCCGTACCGAATGGACTGTAATCATACCATTTTCTGTTCATTTATAATTAGGATGAGCTTCTTTGGGACGCATCATGGATTCATAGAGCCTCAGAGAACAGTTCATACTTGTCATACATCAAGTCGCTCAAATCCGACTATGTCCAAGCTCCTCTTCCTCCTCACTCTCTTCGTCGCCGTCGTCTCTCTCTCCTCCGCCGAGATCCGAACCTCCTCCGTCCGCAACGACTGGCGTCCGATCATCCCCTTCGACGAGTTCGGCTTCACACACAAAGGCCGCCTCGAGCTCAAAGGCTGCGCGCTCAAATCCGACCATGTCCAAGCTCCTCTTCCTCCTCACTCTCTTCGCCGCAGCCGTCTCTCTCTCCTCCGCCGAGATTCGAACCTCCTCCGTCCGCAACGACTGGCGTCCGATCATCCCCTTCGACGAGTTCGGCTTCACACACAAAGGCCGCCTCGAGCTCAACGTCTCCAAGATCTCCCTCTCCCAGCAACCCGCCCCGGATCCGGATCTCTCCCGGGTCGGATTCTTCCTCTGCACCCGCGACTCATGGATCCACGTCTTCCAGCAGCTGGAGGAAGGCGAGATCGGCTGCGCGCTCAAATCCGACCTCGTCAAATGCGTGAAGGCTAGGAGAAATTAAGCAGATGCAGGTTTTGGCCGTTTTACTTTTGGTTCTGTCCCGATTGGTCCCGAACTCGTCCCGAACTATTCGGTATCGGGACGGTTCGGTACCAAATCTCAAAAACACCAATCCCGTCCCGTACCGATCCTGAAAAAAACATTGAGATCGGTTTCGGGATGGGGTGAATCCCGAACCGTCCCATCCCGATCCCACCCCGAACCGTCCCATCCCGATCCCACCCCTACAAAAAGCAATTAACAATGGGGTCCAAAAGGATTTCTAATTTTTTGAACCAAAAAAAAAGGATTTCTAATTTTTTGAACCAAAAAAAAGGATTTCTAATTTTCTACATATCATATATGGGTAGGTTAATGGGGACTTAAAAATCACTCAAAACATAAAATAAGAAATTTTAATTAAATTATTAATTCCTAAATGTGTCCGCTCGTGATTCGTCCACCATACCCTCACAGTCATTCTGTGCGCGACCCCCGAGTACCAGGTGCTCCAATGGCGTTAGGCCAACCCTCCCTCTCCCCTACCTTTTATAACACCCAATCAACACCTTCTTGTAACAGTAACTGCGCACAGCTTTTAAACCGCCGTTGAATGAAATTAATCAAATCAGTATCTCTGCTATACTATCTTGGAGCACTCCTCACCCAAATTTAGAACTGAAATGAATCGAATCGACACGGAGGAAAGGACGGTGTTGTTCGGTAAATACGAGATGGGAAGGCTACTGGGCAAAGGCACCTTCGCCAAAGTGTACTACGGCAGACAAATAGAGACCAACGAAAGCGTGGCGATCAAAGTGATAACCAAAGAGCAAGTTAAGAAGGAAGGCATGATGGAGCAGATCAAGCGCGAAATTTCAGCCGCCCGATTAGTCCGCCACCCAAACATCGTCCAACTCAAAGAGGTCATGGCCACCAAGACCAAAATCTTCATCGTCATGGAGTACGTCAAAGGCGGCGAGCTCTTCGCTAAAGTCGCCAAGGGAAAGCTCAAGGAAGATCAAGCCCGCAAATACTTACAGCAATTGATCAGCGCCGTTGATTTCTGTCACAGCCGTGGAGTCTCCCACCGCGACTTGAAGCCCGAGAATCTCCTCCTCGACGAGAACGGGGACCTTAAGATCTCCGATTTCGGGCTCTCCTCGCTCCCGGAGCAGCTCCGGAACGACGGCCTTTTACACACGCAGTGTGGCACCCCTGCTTACGTGGCGCCCGAGGTGTTGAGGAAGAAAGGCTACGATGGTTCCAAAGCTGATATATGGTCGTGCGGAGTGATACTGTTCGTGTTGCTTGCAGGGTTTCTTCCGTTTCAGGACGAGAATCTTATGAACATGTACCGCAAGGTTTTCAAGGCTGAATTCGAATGCCCGCCTTGGTTTTCAACCGAAGCGAAGCGACTCGTGTCCAAATTGTTGGTGTCCGATCCTGAGAGCCGTATCACCATCCCTGCAATCATGCGCGTGCCTTGGTTCCGCAAAGGCTACACCCGCCCCCTCGCCTTTTCCGCTCCCCCTGCTTCTTCTGACAAGTCATCCTTAGATGACACTGCCCCTGCCAACAACAAGTCGTCGTCGCCCAACTACTTCAACGCCTTCCAGTTTATCTCATCCATGTCTTCCGGATTCGATTTGTCCAATTTGTTTGAGAGCAAGAGAAGGGCAGCGACCATGTTCACCTCCAAGTGCTCCGCAGCGGCTATTATGGCCAAGATTGAGCATGCCGCCAAAGGTTTGAGCTTCAAGGTGGGGGCGGTTAAGGACTTCAAGTTAAGGCTGCAAGGCCCAAACGAAGGCCGGAAAGGGCGGCTTTCGGTGACCGCGGAGGTCTTTGAGGTGGCTCCGGAGGTCGCGGTGGTTGAGTTTTCCAAGTCGGCCGGGGATACTTTGGAGTTCGCTAAGTTTTGTGAGGAAGATGTTAGGCCAGCATTGAAAGACATTGTTTGGACCTGGCAAGGTGACGGTGACAAAGTCGATGGTGAAGACTGATGATTACATACAGCGGAGCCGGATTTAGGGGTTCGGATTTGTTTTCACTATAGTTGATTCTGTTTTTACATTTTGTTTTGGTTTGCTCTTGTACACATATAGTTTGTCAACTTCTCAAGTAGAGCGCATACGAAACAGAAAGGGAGGGATGGAAAAACAGAGCAAGTTTTACATAATTCAGCATCTGTGAAAGCTAGATAGAGCAGCTAAACTAACCATGCATTCCAACCTTTAACTAGTTCAGAACTTATTAGGATGACAAACTGACAATGTTTCTGATGTTATTTTTTGGGAATAGTACATCATTTTTTTTGATGAAGTTGTACAGTTGCACTCCTCATTTCATAGCAAATTATATATGCATCTACTACCGGCATAATCTGTCTTCCTCTTTTTCTAAACCTAAACAAATTCAAACCACATCCTTACATAGCGGCCAGGGCTGGAAGAGTGGAAGTGACTTTTGGCATGCCGGCCAGTTTTAGATTTTCTAGAATGATTCGTCGAACTGATGTATGAGAGACTATGAAAAGGGATCAACAGTAGCTTCCAGCTACTAATTTCGTTCCCTTTGTATGATGATACAAGACTACACGTCATACAACTCAAATCCACTTAGTTGGTTTTGTGATCTTAAACGTCAATCCGCGTAGAGTACAACTATGGGATATATGTTGTGATCTTATTTCAAAACAGATAAAAGTTAAATATCTCACTCTTTACATAGGAATCATAGGATCACATATATAGAAAATTTATAATTTTAGATCTTCATAAAAATTCATGTTTGACCACATATGTACTAATATTATATATTCTAATCTCAATCGTTCACATATGTCGTGTAAATACACGATCGTGTACTGAAGATACTCTCTACATATATATGGTGGGAAACTGAGGTTCCAACATAGGATGACATAAATGATAAATTCTTGTATAGACGAAGTGTATATACACAACACAATCTTAGTCATTCATAAAAATTTATATGTTTGCCCATGTATTAATATTATATCATCTAATCTCAAGCGTTCACACATATCATGTAATTATATAACCTTGTATTGAATATATTCCCGACATATATATCGTGGGAAAGTGAGGCTCCAACTTAAAGTTAATTCATATATATGCATTTAATTTCATGGTCCCCAAAGAAGAAAACCAACAAAAAGTAAAGATGAAATTTGTGGGAGGAAGAGGCAGACCAACCAATTTGATAGTCCTCTAAGAATGGTAGCTATTCAATGGAAGTGTGCGTGTATATTTTGTAAGTGCATATGTATATGGGATCTAATATCTGTTGCTGGTAGTTGCCATATAAATTGCGAGAAAGAGACGTTGTGCCATACAAAATTGTCGATCATATTCTCGATCTCTGGGCGGTGTCGGCTATGATTTTCAACGCGTGTCCTGTAAGCAAACTGCTGCTTATTAGTGGGGACATTAATATGTCTATACGGTCATTTTTTATGTGAGCTCACAAGTCATAACAAGACCCGATCACGATATATATTACAATGTCTGTCATACAAGCTACGTAATGATACATGAAAGTCGCCGATCCGATATCGGTAAGTCACATTGCCGGTCTCACCAACATGTCCTCATAAAAGACATTTTGGACCTCATGTCTCATATCGAAGAATATATAAAAGATGAAGTCTCATTCTCTTATAAAGAAGACTTCTCCTCTCTTAGTATAACTCTCTCTGATGATCTGATGAGTGTTGCTACTACTGCAACTCATCATTTTGACACCTAACACTAGTACATGTTAAATGGACATAGTCTTACGGCCCTTACCCACCGAAGGTAAGGTGAACCACTATAGGTCTTGTCTCTATTTCACCATTAAACATACACACATCACACCCATTACAAACCATACATCACTATAAAAACAACCCATCTAAAATGATATTCAACACTCGCTCCGTCTGTGGAAATGTTACAAGACTTAGCTTTTTGGTAGTGACAAAGTCTTTTGTATCGGTTTCCCACAGACGGCGCTAATGTTGGGTATCATTTTAGATGAGTTGTTTTTATAGAGATGAATAGTTTGTAATGGGTGTGATGTGTGTATGTTTAATGGAGAAAAGATCTATAATGGTTCACCTTACATTCGATAGGTAAGGTTACGTCCACTTAACATGTACTAGTGTTGGGTGCGGAAATAACGAGTTACAGGAGTAGCAACACTCATCATAGATAGTTATACTAAGTGTAGAAATGTAATTCTCATAGATATTTTCAATTACATTATACACAAAATATAGCCGTATGTATGAGCAGATTTACAGGAAGCAATAAAGATACATCAAAACTATATCAAAACTGAAAAGTAGCTATTACAAAGCTAATCAATGGAGAAGATATGTGATCGAGTGATTGACTCTAACATCCCCCCTCAAACTTGACGATCCTGAATGGACAAGTTTGCTAAAAAAGAGATGATTGTCAGGACCCACCCCGGGTTAAATCCCTTTAACCCGAAGTAAATCCTGCGGGGACCACCTCAAGGAAACTTCTTACCGAAACCCCCTTGAAATGACCAACCCTTCCTACGTACCAACTCAGCACTTCCATGAGTATCTAACAACAACCCCTATCTCATGGAAGCATCTTGCTCTCTAACCTACTTAATTAGCTAAACTGGGTTAGTCAGAGCAGTCTACTAAGAAGATTACCCTAAGGAAAATGCGGCAGCAACAGAATGATCGACTATGCCTCGACTCTTGTACGCGCACGACCTCCGCTCTAAAACTCTGCACCACTGGGCATTTGAAAACGAAGGGCCCAGGGAAGAAACATTGAAAAAAAACTGTTAGAGTGAGTGGACAAAAATAAGCCATGAAACACTATAAATTCTCCACAATCAATAAAACCAATGCTTCATGCTCTCCCAAAGATTTATTGATTTAAACAACATTTATGCATGCCCACAAATACTAAATTTTCACAAATGCATGATGAGATAAACACGTAAGGTTTATGGGAAGAGAAATGTTCACAAACATAATAAGTCTGACCTCTCAGACTAGGGTCGGAGCTAAGAGCTCTAGTTGCGCCCTCACGCTATGCTAGCTATATAAAATGGTAATGGACAACCCTTATAATATCAACCTGACCTCTCAGGCTTGTCTGTCCTCTCAGACCAGGGTCGGAGCTAAGAGCTCTAGGTAAAATGGTAATGGACAACCCTTATAATATCAACCTGACCTCTCAGGCTTGTCTGTCCTCTCAGACCAGGGTCGGAGCTCAGAGCTCTAGGTAAAATGGTAATGGACAACCCTTATAATATCAACCTGACCTCTCAGGCTTGTCTGTCCTCTCAGACCAGGGTCGGAGCTAAGAGCTCTAGGTAAAAGGATAATGGACAACCCTCATAGTGCACTACGTAGTTTGCCTGACCTCTCAGGCTAGGGTCGGAGCTAAGAGCTCTAGTAGCGCCCTCACGCTACTCTAGCTAGCATATTCATTGGACAACCCTTAATAAAAAATTCATAACAATACTTTACTCAAATACTCTTCCCAAAACAAATAAGTAAAACCATTCCTCGATATATATGCATAACTCCAAATAAAACATTCAAGAACCCGAGGAAAATTTAATTCTAGAAACAATCATAAAAACCCTGCAATTAAATCAATAATTAAGGCATGCATTCATTTAAAATAATATGTCCACTCACAGTACTATTGCGACCTTCCCGCTCGGAAAGCTCCTCGAGCGAAACCCTCGAATTAACCGCGTAGTCGAGCCCGTCTCACGTTCAACCAGAGACTGTACAAACAACCCAATACATTAGTCATTTCATCGTTGACTTGGTATTTTCCTAGTTTGACCAGGAAATCCTATTTGACCACGTGTTGACCAAATTCCTTTCTTTTTAACAGCTTTTCAAACATCACACTTATTTCCGATTATCGACTCGAACTTTGGTTTCCGTTTACGCCACTTTAGCATAAGTATTTTTCTCTTTACTTATTGTGAGTCGATACGTCGATAATGAAATTTTCCGATTGTTTTTCCACGATTAACTTGACAATTCCGTTAATAGGAGTCAACATCTCCCTCAACCACTAGAGTGGTCAACATATTATAATTCTCATACTTCACTAATTAACTTCAAAACCTTTAACTTGAATTCTATCTTTTCTTTAACCTTTTCAACCCGATTTAACATCTTCTCATAAATGGAAACCTTCCAAAAAGGGAAAGTTTCCCAAAATGGAAAGTTTCCTAAATTGGTAAGTCTTCCTTAAAATGGGAAGTTTCCTAAAATGGAAACTTCCTACTTACGTCCAATTTTCCGTAAATATCCCGATTACGATTCAACTGACACTTTTCGACTCAAAGCTTAATGGGGATTCGGTTTCTACCTCTTCGGCATTCTGCCGGTTCAACTGCATCACCGGAATCTTCGTCGGATTCCGGTGTCTTGCCGGAATTTCGCCATAACCTCCCCGTTTCCTCCGATCTACCAAGTTCCGACAACAAGCAAACAACAACAATTTCAGTAACAACAACACCAACAATACTGTAATTACACAGTTGATCAAGAACACACACACACAGGAGCTCTAGGTAACAGTAGTTACCTTCAAAATTGATCCGAGGCAGAAATACCCAAACCTCTGCCTCTGTCCAAACCCCCAGCAGCTGCCCTGCAGCTCGCCTGAGCTTGAGAAGCTCACCAAAAAGGTCACCGGAGGAAGAAGAGGAGAAACCAGGAGAAACCCGAAACATTGGAACAGTGAGATGCAAATTTCTCGATTAGAACTTCAAATCAAGGATTAGGTACAAGGAAATGAAGAAGAGGAAAGGAGAAACAAGAAACTCACTTCCAATCGTTGATTCACAACCTGAGTCGCCGGAAAACGGCGAACACAGTCTCCCTCCTCCCCCTCCGATCTCCTCCCGGCAGCACTGATCGGGGAAATTTCGTGAGGGGTTTTGTCAAGGGAAGGATACTGGGTGTTGTGGTGGTGGTGCGCCGGCGAGGAGGCGGCTGGACGTGGCTGGGTCGAGCGGAGAACGCCAGGGACGAAGCGGAGTCGAGAGAGAGAGGAGGAGACTCGGTTGACCCGAGTCTGGTCTCTTTGACCGGGTTGACCGGTCTCTTCCTTAAATACCGAAATGAACGGCCCAGATTTGATCTTAATAAAGATTAACGGTCCAGATTTAAAGAAGGTGAAAAGTAAAAAGATTAAATGGTAAAACTCCTCTTTTACCGGATTGATAATTAAAAGTTACCATAAACTTCTGAAATTCACAGAAATTAGCCGGAAGCTCCGAAAAATATTCCGAAAATACCGGGAGACTCGTGTCGACCCGTACTACAACATCGAGTCATCAATTCAGGTATTTGGAGTACTTTTAAAAATTCGAAAATTAACTCGAGCGATAACTTATCGAATTACTGATCGCAATTAAAAGTCCTCGGTAACTCGTGAATCTCTGTGAAAGGTAACTTTTATTAACTTCAAAAGATTCGGGGTGTGACATGATGGCGAGACTTATATAGTGGCTTAATGAGTAGATCGGCTAGTTGATCCTTGGAAGGTATGAAACACACACAGTGATTGCCATGAGCAACCTTTTCATGCACAAAGTGATAATCTAGCTCAATGTGTTTGATGCGAGCATGAAAGACCGGATCAGAAGCCATATAAGTAGCGCTCAGATTGTCACAATGTAACAATATATGAGACTGAATCTGAGCACCAAGCTCATATAATAAATATCTGAGCCAAGTTGTTTCTGCACTTGCATAAGAAAGGGTGCGACACTTGTTGGAAAAATGATAGAAATAAAAGATTTTTTTGTAATCATTTTGATAGTTAAAAGTGAATGAAAATAGTCACCACAATAATGCATGTAATGATTGATCTTTCAACTTCCTTGTATTTTGGTTTTTGTAACAACATGAATCAATGACGTGGTAGTGGGCTAATGAAAAGTTGTAACCTTATTCATGGCTTTCACGTTTTCCTCCAATGCCACCAATATAAACAGGTGACTCCATCCCTCATTCTAGACACAGCAACTCAAAATATGTCTCATTACTTGATTTCTCTCTCTCTCCCTCTCTAAGTTGTGTTCTGGTGATAGACGAAGGTGCTTCAAGTTCGTTCAGTGTCCTTAGTAGCAGTGCAGCTTCAAGGGACAAGCAGTCATTATATCCTGGGAGACAAGTGCCATCAAACCTTTGTACCGAAGAGGAGACATAATTTGTCTTAAGAAAAATGTGTGAGATACACGACTCGACTTCCTTCAACATCATTCTATCCTTGAATCCGAGTTTGTAACATTAGTGTTCATCATCATGTTTGTATTATGAGTTTTTAGTTATAATTATTTATTTAATTATATATAATGAATTTATGTTATTATATATTTGTAATATTTGACATTATTTTCTAACAATTTTAAGACAAATTAATATTGTTTTGGTTTATGAATCTTTCCAATTAGGCGTACTCAGTTTGACATGATGTCTAGGCTAGAACCATTGAGACAATGTTCTTAAGAGAGCCACGCTCCATTAAAGCTTCATCTTCTTACCTGGTCGTGTCTGATTGGAATTACCGAACGGATTGAGGAGTGGCCAAATTAATATTGATGTTGCCCTTTATTTTGTGTTAATTGTTGATATGAATCAATATTGATATGAATCAATATTAACATGTATTGTTAACATTTTTAGAAAAAAAAATGAAATTTAATTATGAGAAGTCTGTTGACAGGAGTAGCACTTCAACCCAAGTGTCAATCATTCCTACTGTTGCTGCTGCTCATGTACTTGTGTCGGTATCTCATGATGAGAAACCTGAGAAGTTCAATGGGCTGCACTTCAAGAGGTGGTAACAAAAGATGATGTTTTATTTGACCACTCTGAATCTGACAAGGTTCCTGACTGAGAAAACTCTTGAGCTCAAAGAAGATGAAACAAATATTACAGATGTAAATGCATGGAATAATCATGACTATCTGTGCAGAAACTATATCATGAATTGCTTGACTGACTCTTTGTACACTGTGTACATTAGCATAGGAACAGCTAAGGAGCTGTGGGAATCCCTTGAGAAGAAATATAAAACTGAGGATGTCGGTGTCAAGAAATTTATTGTGGGCTACTTCCTTGATTATAAGATGGTGGATTCCCAAACTGTGATGAGTCAATTCTTAGAAATCCAGTTGATCCTGCATGAGATTCACGCTGAAGGGATGGAGCTTGGAGAAAGCTTTCAAGTGGCATTTGTTATTGAGAAATTGCCACCAGCTTGGAAAGACTTCAAGAATTATTTAAAGCACAAGCGAAAGGAAATGAGTTTGAAAGATCTGGAGGCCAGGCTTTGCATTGAAGAAGACAACCGAGGATCTGAAAAGAAGACATAAGTTAGTGGCTACTCAGCTAAGACAAATGTTGTGGAACAGGGAAAAGCTCCAAGACTAAGAAGTTCAAAAATCAAGTCCAAGCTCGGACCAAGAGGGGACATTTCCAAGAAGCCTAGATTTGAATGCAAGTGTTTTAATTATGACAAGACTGGTCACAGAGTTGTTGACTGCAATAAGCCAAAGATGAAGAAGAATAAGGAAGTCAACATGATTGAAGAAGTCATAAGGGATGTCTCTGACATGAACCTTTCTGATGTGGTGTCTGAGGTGAACATGGTGGGCTCAAACCCAAAGGAATGATGACTCGACACTGGAGCAACTCGTCATGTATGTGCTGATAAGAAGATGTTCTCTAAATTTGAACCCAACACTGATGGGTAGATAATGTACATGGGGAACTCAACAACATCTGTTGGTTTTATGGATTTCAAACCTAGCATTGGTGGGCCTATATGTGAGCCCGCGAGGACGACGCTCACCTATTCAACAGGTGGTTTGCAGCTACTGTGTACTGTGACGGGATAGATAGAGGGAGCTATGTGTGTGAAGTCTCATTTCCTTCTCAATGTTTCGTCTGAGCCATAGTCACTTGACACGTTCTACCATTCGAGTCATTTTTTCAGAATATTTACAAAAGTTATAAAAGAGTCTTTCTAAATTATTAGTCTTGTTATATGTTTTTATTGTTGTCGCTAAAGTTTTTAATTGTTCACTTTTCGTGAAATTAGAAAATTCTGATAGATGTTTTATGAAATTCTTGTGGTGCCACTCAAGTTTAAAAATTAATTTTACCTACTAAATCGCCTACGACTTTAGATTAATGAGTTGTCGGAATGTCTTTCGGACTTGTTGACTTCTTATTGGCTTAAAATCATGGACACTGTAGCTCCCCTCCCGAGGTGCGACAAGCACCCTTCCTCTCTAAATCAAAATGTCAATTAGATCTCTTCTCGTTTTGCTTTATCTCTCACCATATGAGAGGCTAGGCGACCATCGTCAGGTCTTGGCCATATCGTCGCTGCTCCAGAGTATTACTTCGTGGTGGATCGACTCCTGGCCTTGAAACGCCGTGTCATTAAACCTAGATCTATGATTGGCACTCTTACACAGGTTTGGAATCTGTATAATAGGCTGCAGATGAGGGCGCATGGTGAGGTGTTTGTTCCCCGGTTCACTTGGGTGGAGGATCAGAGTTGGTAACTGGAGGAGGCCCTTGGTTCTGGTCTCTGTTTGTTATGGCTGACTACGATGGCATGCAGGAGGCGACTTCGGTGCAGATCGAGACGTTTTCGGTCTGGGTTGATGTGCTTGGTCTTTCGCTGGTGTTATGGACTGATGAGGTGACAGAGAAGGTGGGCGATACTCTAGGATTGGTGGATGATGTAGATCAGCTGGGGTCAAACGAGGAACCAGAACTAGGGTTCATATCTATCACAAGATTTGTGGCCCGATCATGGAGGCAATTTGGGAGGTGCCATTTGAATTTGGTGATGCACGTCATCCGACGAAGTTGCGTTTTCGATATGACTGGACGGTTGGATTTTGCCGAACTTATGGCTTACTGAACCATAAGGCGAAAGGATGTGATGGTCGGCCAATTTTGGTCCCACGGTTCATTGATGATTGTTGATGAAAAGGATGAAGAGAAGGTGGACAGTGATGAGGAAAGGCAGAAGAAGAAAAAAGAGAAAGAAGTAAATTATCTATTCTCTCAGCTCTTTTCTATTTAAGATTTTAGTCATATCCTTTCTTCATATAACTTTCTCTTTTACCTATATTATGAAATGTGAAGAGGAATTTTGAAATGAATGTTAAGTTGGATAGTGGAGTAGTATAAACCGGGGGTAGGCACTTCGTACCGGAATCCCGATCTCGTCCCGGTCTTGTACCGAAAATTAACGGGATGAGACGGGATAGAGTTTGAAAATGTCGGTACCGTACCGTCCCGAAAGTTTAGAAACGGGACGGGACCGGGACGAACCCGCGCGGGACCGGGACGAACCCGAAATATAAGAGATATGATCGAGACTTGTTTGTGCATCCTACTACCACAGCTGATCTCTGGTCACACACCCGTTGCTGCGAGATAAAGTCCCAGGTTTCACCTAACAAGTTATTATGATTCAAATAGACCCTGTCTAACATGGTTAGCTTCCCAATTTCTGCTAGAATATAACCTGAGAAATTGTTGTTCTGCAACATCAACTGATTCAAGCTGGTAGAAAACCCAATGCTGGGAGATATGACTCCACAAAAGTTATTATCACTAAAATCAATGATTACCGCTTCAGGAAGTGACCAAAACTCACCTCGAATCTCCCCATACAAATGGTTCTTATTTACTCTAAACCTCACTAGAGATTTACAGTCGGCATAAGAATCTGGAAACTCCCCATAAAAATTGTT
This sequence comes from Comarum palustre, assembly GCA_951800085.1. Classification (NCBI taxonomy): domain Eukaryota; kingdom Viridiplantae; phylum Streptophyta; class Magnoliopsida; order Rosales; family Rosaceae; genus Comarum; species Comarum palustre. Next base: position 18,491,931 of record OX637589.1, read on the forward strand.
ATCCAGAGCGAGCAAGAATTGTAGCTTCTTCTTTTCACACAGAAACCTTGGGAAACGACCAGAAAACTGATTCTCAGATATGTCGATGCTCTCGAGAAATGAGAATTTGCCAAGATTTGCAGGAAACTCCCCAGAAAATCTGTTTTGATATATTGACAATGCAGTAAGATGCTGCATATCTCCAAACCCAAAGGGAACTCCCCAGAAAAATTGTTGTTATACAACTGAAAAACCACTAAATTCTTGAGATTTCCAAATTCAGGGGGCAGCCTCCCATAAAATTTGTTTGCTGAAATATCAAATTCCCTCAGAAGGGTGAGATCAGCAACCTCGGGTGGGATTTCTCCACCCAGACCGTTTGCAAACAGCTCAATCTTAAATAGGTTTTGTAACTTGGAAATTGACGTGGAGAGTTTCCCAGAAAGCTTGTTGATCGACATATCCAACGTTCCCAATGCCTTCATATCATAAATAGATTCTGGAATCTCTCCCATCAACTCACAGGGGGAAGAAGACTCCGTCTCTTTCCATGACTAGAGGAAATTTAAAGGGTCCTTCAGCTGCCTTTTGAACTCAAGGAGGGCATCAATTTCGACTGTTGAAGGCGTACATGGCGGGAAAAGCAAAGAAATGAACAATGTGGTAAAGAGTGGTAGTAACTGCATGAAGAGAACTAGTATTTTGGCCATTGTCGAAAGGTTAATTTGTCGGGATCCCGATCCCGGCCCGGTCCCGAACGGGATCGAGACGTGCATGACAGATTTCTAAAAACATCGTCCCGTCCCGTCCCGTCCCGATAAATTATTTTCGGGATTGGACGGGATTCCGACAAATCCCGACCCGTCCCATGCCCAGCCCTACTATAAACCTCATTGAACTTGAGGGAGTTATTTTTAATTCGAGTGAAAATGGGAGAAAATGCGATGCACTCCATATTTTTGATGATATGCCTCAGTTGATGGGTACTTTTTTTTGGGTCAAATTGATGGGTACTTTTTTTTTGGTCAAATTGATGGGTACTTTCACTTGTCCGACAAAAAACAGCTATTGATCATTTGAACTGAGCCTCATGTGGTTCCTAACGACGAAGTTTACACAGCTTGAAGTTTACAAAAAGCGAACATGATGCAGAAACAGAAATGTCAATGTGACATCTCCCCTTTACTTGAATACTGAAATTCTGGGCCGGGCCGGGCCGGGCCTCGTAGAATGACAATCTGGGCCGCTGCTAAAGTAACCAAATCTCAGCACCAAATCGACGCTCTTCTTTTTTGTCCAATAATATATTGTTATTGCAAATTTACTCATACGAAGCTAACCACAAACAAATGTACCAGGTTATTACCAACCAATAAACAAACAACCCCTCCAGATCTAGGCCTTCTCCGTCTCTCTCGGCCATGGAGTCTGATCGCCGATTACTCATCCCGATGATCTTTCTACTGCTCCTCTATGGCGCCAATTCCTTCTACCTCCCCGGAGTCGCTCCCGAGGATTTCATCAAGGTGAGCTCCTAATCACTTTCTCTGATTCATTTTCTTCTGCAAACTCGATATCTATGTGCATGAACCCTGTGATCTGTGTATTATAGTATCGGATCTGTTAGTTTTCGTCTGTTTAGACATCGATTAAATGAACTGATTTTGTTTTTCTTAAGAGATTTTCTCACTTGATATGAATTTATCGTCGATTTAGTTGGAGTTGACCTCTAGCGGATTTGTTTGTGTTCGGATTATGCTTCAGGATTAGTTTAATGCGTTGAACAATGTGATGGATAGAGTCGTTTGTTGCTGAAATTACATAGGTAGCTAATAGCTGGTTTAGATCCATTTATGTCTTAGATTACTACTATAGGGAAGCTTGTCATTTGATTCCACTGGATTTCAACTGCTGCTTATTCAGATTCGAGTTATTTCTTTCATCTTGTTTCAGTCTTAACTTTGACTCTGGAGAAGGAACTCACAATGCTGTGATTATGCTTGACGTTCTGTACTAACCTCACTTCACTTGGGATTTGTCAATGCAGGGTGATGATCTGAAAGTGAAAGTGAACAAGTTGACGTCTACGAAGACTCAGCTTCCTTACTCATATTACTCTATTCCTTACTGTAAGCCCGATAAAATTTTGGACAGTGCAGAGAATCTTGGTGAGGTCCTTCGTGGTGATCGGATTGAGAACTCACCTTATGTGGTGAGTGATATTTTGATTAGTAACTACAACTACTTGCTCTCCTTAGATCTCTAACTTGCTTTGAATCTGTGCAGTTTAAAATGCTGGAGCCGCAGATGTGCAATATTGTCTGTCGGTTTACACCTGATGCAAAAACTATAAAGCAGTTTAAAGAGAAGATAGATGATGAGTATCGAGTGAACATGTATGTACTTTTCTGACACTTCATTTAGAGTATATGTGATTGAATTGCATATCATAACAAAACCATTTTTCCAATTATAGGATCCTTGGTGATTGAATTGCATATCATAACAAAACCATTTTTCCAATTATAGGATCCTTGATAATCTGCCTCTAGTGGTTCCCATTCAAAGGCCAGATCAGGAATCTCCTACTGTTTATCAGCTTGGCTTTAACGTTGGGCTTAAAGGCCATTACGCCGGGGTATATGAATATTTGTTGGCACCATAAATTATTTTCTCTGTAATTACATTTGTAGGAAAAAAAGATATATGGATGATTCCTTTATTTTGTATCCTATATTCTTACTTTATGTTATGCTCAGAGCAAGGAAGAAAAGTATTTTATCCACAACCACTTGGCATTTACTGTCAAGTTTCACAGAGATATGCAAACTGAAACTGCAAGAATTGTGGGATTTGAGGTGAAGCCATTCAGGTATGGTTTTTCTGGATCCTTCTATTTCACAAAATTATGCCTCATGTTGAAATTTCATTTTGCAATGTCAATTGCTGATATGTTTGTCTGTCTGTTCAATGTCCAGTGTGAAACATGAATATGAAGGAAAGTGGAATGATGCGAAGATTCCTCTGACTACCTGTGACCCCCATTCCAAACACATGGTTGTTAATTCTAACTCTCCTCAAGAAGTTGCCGAGAAACAAGAAATCGTATTCACATACGATGTTGAATTCCAGGTGAGCTATTCAATACGTAACAAATATTAAACCGGGTGTTGTTTTAGCATCTTTTGTTGATACAGAGGCCTGTGCAGTTTGCATATGCAGTCCTAAGGGACAATCCCTAAATCACCAAACATGAACTCCCTCTGTCATTTTTTCTATATATTTATATTTTCTTTTAAGTGGCTAGTGGACTTCTGTTTATGCTTTTTGGCTGTTAACAGTCCTTAATTATTTTTCTTTTCTTGTGTATTCTTTAGGAGAGTGATGTAAAATGGGCGTCTAGATGGGATGCTTATCTGTTAATGAGCGACGACCAAATTCACTGGTTTTCGATTGTCAACTCATTGATGATTGTTCTCTTCCTTTCGGGAATGGTAGCAATGATAATGCTAAGAACACTCTACCGTGACATCTCCAAGTATAATGAACTTGAGACCCAGGAAGAAGCACAGGAAGAGACGGGATGGAAGCTTGTGCATGGGGATGTTTTCAGGGCTCCAAGTAATTCAGATTTGCTCTGTGTATATGTTGGAACTGGGGTTCAATTCTTCGGGATGATACTTGTGACAATGATCTTTGCTGTCCTTGGTTTTCTATCCCCTTCCAACCGAGGTGGTCTTATGACTGCCATGCTTCTGCTTTATGTCTTCATGGGCCTTTTTGCTGGTTATGCGTCTGCTCGCTTATACAAAATGTTTAAGGGAACAGAGTGGAAGAAAATTGCTTTCAGGACTGCAGTATTGTTCCCAGCAGGCGTTTCTGCCATTTTCATTGTCCTAAATACTCTCATCTGGGGTCAGAAATCATCTGGAGCTGTGCCATTTGGTACAATGTTTGCCCTGGTATTTTTGTGGTTCGGGATCTCAGTCCCACTGGTATTTGTTGGGGCCTATATTGGGTTCAAGAAGCCTGCACTTGAGGACCCGGTTAAGACAAACAAGATCCCACGGCAGATCCCAGAACAGGCTTGGTACATGAACCCAGTGTTCTCAATTCTAATTGGAGGAATCCTTCCATTTGGAGCAGTTTTCATTGAACTGTTCTTCATCCTGACTTCAATCTGGTTGAACCAGTTCTACTACATCTTTGGTTTCCTCTTCTTGGTCTTCATCATCCTCATTGTCACTTGTGCTGAGATATCCATTGTGCTCTGCTACTTCCAGCTGTGCAGTGAGGATTACTTGTGGTGGTGGAGATCGTACCTCACATCAGGCTCATCAGCCCTGTACCTCTTCCTGTATGCCACTTTCTACTTCTTCACAAAGCTTGAAATCTCAAAGTTGGTATCTGCAATGTTATACTTCGGTTACATGCTTATTGCTTCATATGCATTCTTTGTGGTGACTGGTACGATTGGGTTCTATGCGTGCTTTTGGTTCACGAAACTCATCTACTCGTCTGTGAAAATTGACTGAACACATGCAAATGGGCCTTTTTGAAATCCCTTCTCTGCCCTGTAAGATTTTGAAATTAACTTTGGATTGTGCTTATGTATCCTATTATTGCTCGATTTTGAACCATGACCAAGCCGTGAAGGCCATATTCTGTTAGGGTATATTTGTATTTTATTTTTCAAGAATTCATCAGTAGTTAGGTACCTTACCTTGTTGATTCATATTTCTGTATTTGATAGCGGGTTTTCAAGGTTGAGGCAGAAATGTTGTTTTCCCGTTTCCTGTAGGTAAGGTTATGTGATGTGAATAATTGAACGGGGAAAGGAGGCAAATTCCTGTAATCCTCTATAGAGCTCTGTTTCATTCCTCATTTAGCATCTTTTTCATGTTTTTTTGGTGCTTTGTTAACAACTACAATTAGTATGCACAGCGCCTTTTAAAACATGGAAAGAGCAAGCCGATTATTATTGTGACGTGCCATAAGTAGTGGACACAGATGTATGAAAATTACAATTACAACAGACATGCGAATGAAAACTGCTCAATGGACGGCGCTAGAATTAGTTCCCTTCCTGGGTTTGGTGTCATCAGGGGTGGCGGTGGAAACCCGGACAACGTCTCCTGCGGAGGCTTTGGGTTTTTTCAACGAGTAGAGGGTGAAGTAGCCAATGGCGGTGCAGATGAAGAAGCCACCGAGGAACATCCCGGTGGTGCTAAAAGGAAGGTTGCGCTTCTTGTGAAGAACTCCTCCCGGGTGTTGCCCTGGTGGCCTATTTGAACCCTCCACTCCAGCTCTTTTCACTTCCTCTGGACTCGTTTTGTGGGTGTCTGCCATTTTCCTCCACTCTTCATTCCCGGTTGCCATCCTTTTCCCTCTCCTCTCGTTTCTACTTGGCTCTGATATGGACGTAGTTTAGCAGTGTGCAAGTTTCACTCGTCCGGCTCTCTTTGTTTTACATGTTTACAAGATACCAGTTGATCAGACCCAACAAAAAAGAAAAAGATACCAGTTGACACGTCGTGAATTCGTGTAAGAATGGTGCGGTGACATGTGTAGTGGTGTGCATGCAGAAGCTGCACCGACACAGTGAGGTCGACAACGGCTGTTGAAGTAATTTATCATCATTTTCCAGCTGGACTTGGCCTTATCCTCAAAGCCCACAACGGCTAGTTATCTCCCCACGCCTCTATAAATTGATCACACGAGACACAACATCAGTCCTCTCAAGCATTCTTTCTACAGCTCTATTTCAATTTTCAGATCCCCTAGCTAGCTCCCAAATCAAATCCTCTCAAACACATCCTCAATGGCAATGACATCAAGAGCTGCTTCTTTGCTAGTTGTTGTATTTCTGGTGTTGTTGAGCTTCACAGAAGCCAGAGAGTATTTGGTGGGAGGCAAATCAGATGCATGGGCAGTCCCTTCTTCGGAAGCCGAGTCTCTCAACAAATGGGCTGAAAGCAAACGGTTCAGGACCGGCGACAGTCTCGGTAATCTTGATTTTCATTTTCAATTCCAGTTACAATCCCTTAATTTAATTGTTCGCTGGCTAACTTAGTTTTCCTTGGTACATGCAGTGTGGAAGTATGACAGTGCAAAAGACTCGGTGTTGTATGTGAGCAAGGAAGACTATGTGAACTGCAATACGTCGAACCCAATAAAGCAGTACAAGGATGGCGAGACCAAGATTGTGCTGGACAAATCAGGACCTTTCTACTTCATCACCGGAAACAAGGACCACTGTGTAAAGGGACAGAAGCTCGTTGTTGTCGTTATGTCTCACAGAACCTCCTCCATCTCTCCGGCACCTTCTCCCGCCCTTGTTGATATGGGCACCGAAGGTCCCGCCGTTGCTCCGGCTCCGACTAGCACTGCTTCCCCTTTCAAGGCTGGCCTCATTGTTGTTGTGGCCCTTATGGGGTTTTCGGCGGCTTTGAGGGTTTAGTGAGCATTGGGCTGGGCTATTTTGATCTGGGCTCCTTCTTTGGTTTTAGGGATTTTTTTATTATTCTTTATTGGGGTATATCGGAGGGTTATCTTAGATGATGTTATATGTAGTTCCATCTCCTTTCTCATGAAAATTTAATTTATTTCTTTCTAAATTCTTAATTTGTCTGTTTTTTTCTGTTATTACTTGTTACAAAATCTCAAAAGAAAAAGAAAAAATCCTCTGAAGAAAAAGATTAAAAGAATAAACATGCAATTCGCTAAAACAGTCTGATACCAGAGCTTAAAATTAACATAGGTCTGGCGACCTTGGCCATAATGGATTTACCACATAAATCACTACTAATTTTCTCTCATCCATAAATTGATGAACCAGATACAGGCAGCAAGTTTGAAGCAATGAAATTGTCCATGAAAAATTGAAAATTGTTGATATTTTGTTACAACTCAGAAACTACAAAAACGACCAACCCAGTCATTATACTAATGCCACAGGTTCACTTGAGTTCGCCAAGACCTGGTGGCATTCCTAAACTCTGAGCAAGGTTACTCATTCTCTCCTTCATGGCCTGAACAAATGAAAACACTATGTATCAGTTGAACAAGTGAGCTATCTCTTGCTCCCTAAAAACATGAGAGATAACAGTTCTTCTCACCACCACACTCTTCTGATGTGCATCTTTGTATGCTTCGGTAACCAAAAGAGAGACTTTCTGCATTTTCATAGATAAGGAAACGTTAAAACTTACAACTACTCCCTCCCTCAATCTTCTTCTCAAATGGAAAACAATGATTCTGTCTCAGCCAAAAAAATCTTAACAAAAACATGTACACTGGCAAATGTGTCATAACTTACTTCTGCTCCTAGTTCCATAGCCGCCTCGGTTATCTCTGTGCGTACTGGCTGCTGGTTACCAGAAAGCGTTACCTAGGGACAAAAATTACTGAATTATATACGCAGGGTCACTAGACACAAGAATACATACAACATACTTATACATATGCAATGGAACATTGGACGCGAAGACTGGCAATCTCATGTATCTACTGATAAAACAAAATGCAGAGACTTTAAGTGGTGAAAAAACACCTTTTAAGGGAACTTGCAAGTTAAACTACCATTGAGATACAAGCAAAGACGAAAATTCTGATGCCATTTGTAAGCATAACAATCGCCCTTAGCAAGAGTAAGACATACCTTTATTATCTCACCTTCACAGTAACCATCAAACTCAGCCCTGAAACACAGAAGATAAAAAAGATAATTAGCACTGAAAGGAATATGACTTGATATGAGTATCAGATTACTGGTTATATAGAGCATACGCAGCAAGTTCTTTCTGCACACGCACTGCTTCAACTTGTACAACATTTTGGGCTTTCTTAACTGTTTCGTACAGATTTTGCATATTACCGAATATTCCAGCCTGTAACAAAGTGGAAGGTCAATGTTACATACCGAGTACAGAAACTTCAAATTTAAATCAAGAACTCTATAATTTATTCCCTGCATAGCTTCAGGCTGGCCAAGGCATCACTTAGAAGACCGTAGCAGAAACTACCAGACTAATGAAAATTCTCTTAGTTTCAGAACATGACACATGTTCCATTACCTAAATGTGGCTATTGCCATTCAGACCTTCCTATAATCTACCTCAAGCTCCCAATGCCAACATCGATTCAGATAAATGTGACATTCACCCATAAGTAGATAAAGATTATAGTTCACATTTAAGTCTCCTTGTTCACCAAATGGATGCAAAATACAGTGGTGGATATTATCTGGCAAACAAATGGTGGGTGAATTAAAAGTGGGTATAGCATGCTAAAACCTGGTCGGGACCTAGGCTAAAAGTATGGAACTTAGCTCCCAATTTATGGGTCACTAAGTCCTGCAGGTTAAAATTGGATGAAGCATACATAAAACTTGTCTTACATTCAACCAGTAAATGCAAGGAGTGGATATGAAACAAACAAATATAACAAATATGATAGTGAGAAAAGAGGGAAACCTTGTCATCACCCTTGTCATTGTTATCCTTTATGCCACCAAATAAGCCATAAACACGGGATGATCGGGTCGTCCTGCCAGTAGTCTTCATACCAGGCCATGATACTATTGGACTGCCTGGAAGATATGAGCAGTCTGTGAGCAACCAAGCTTGATTTGATTTACAGGAACCATCATCCAATTACAAGTAACAATTCGAAACACAAGAACCCAACAGGAAAAGAAGGCTTACGGAAAGAGTGATAGTCTGCGGAGTCGGTGAGTCTGTGAAAGCTGGAAAGCCGCGAGGATAAAGCACTGGTCGAAGCCATCGAGAGGAAGTAGGGAAACCTCAATTTTACAGATGAAACAAACAAAACAATGACAAAGGTAGGATTTGGATTAGATAGGATTTCGGTCGACCATTTGGCATTTTCTTTTGTCAAAATATCTCTCCTTTTTTTCTTTCATTTCATCCAAGTTTTCATAAAATGAGCTCTGGATTGTGACAAATTGTCCGACTGCCACAAATTTATTTGCATTTGAAACATCTGTTAAACTCAAAATCATCACCAGAGTTTGAACTGGTGCATGACATTAGCAGAAGGAAAGACATGCTAAAGAAAGCTAGTAAAGAACTCAGCCGAAAATATATCTGAAAAGCAACGTTTCTCAAGATCATTTTTTGATCTCTCCCATCGGTTTCTTACATTACTTGGCAAGTTATCTGTGCCTAGCATGTACAGTACATTGGCAAATAAACAAGTGCTCTCTGATTCTGATATACTCCTGTAAATGCTGCAACTGCAAAGGCTTTTGTTGTTACATACACTGTACCTATATTTATTATATTTGGGGCTGCTTGCTCTGTTAAAAACGGCTTCCATCAACATTGCATACTGATTTACTGACATCACCTTATATGGATACGTTCTCATATTTATCGGCAGGCCAAGTTTGTTTCTGTGAAAGGTTAATTGAAAAGTAATGTGAGGTGTTTTGGGTCTGAAAGTGAAGTGGACTGTGGCCGGAATCAATCTTGCGAAATGCGATACTGTTGTGTATGTTGAAGCTATTTGGTGGAGTTGGACGAAAGAATGTTATCATCCAATTCATCCCCTTGCCCATACATAGACAGCAGGGTGCATTTGCTGCATGATGAAAGCCTCATATCTACCTCACTACATATAAAATCTCTCAAAGCCACGTCATGCTAAGGGGAAAGTCTGCTAGACAAAAGAAGCTCACGTAACCTCATTGGTCATTGCATTCAAGATCAACAATAGAACAGTCACAAATGCACACTAAAATTAAACATTGCCAGTATAACATGCGCTAAAATCATGCTATAGAAGGGGGTGTCAAAAAGAGCGCAGTAAGTAACAGAAGGAGATTGTATTTATAGCAATGGCAATGAGATTGTTCCAATTCCCACAAATCCATGTATTTGATCCATTATCTAAGATAAAGGAATCTAAACATTCAAAGCAACCTCTCTTTCCATTCCGTTTGTCATTAATTGACCGGGGTTTAGACTTCTTCTCTACTCGAAAGGGCTCCCATACAAGCTGTTCTTCTTCCCTCACTGCTACTTGGGAGTGTTTACTTGGAAGGCATCATTGTTCCTTTTCCTTGAAAACTTTTTGAGTTTTGTGTTGGAAGTTTCATGCTGGACAACTTGTGGTTCGGTTTCTGCAGATTTAAGCTTCAGCAGATGCCTCTGCCTTCTTCTCAGAAATCTGAAGCACAAAAGACAGAAATCAAACACATTAGTTACAAACCTGTCAGTTTCCACTTTTCTGAGAGAAGTATTGTACAAGTATCATACCGAATTTCAGCCAAAAGGATATCTCTCTTCTGCTTTGCAGCTTCCAGTTTCTTGTTCTTAGTTACAACCTCCTAAGGCACAAATAACCATTCAAAAAATGTATGCAAAAAGTATAGTCTTCCTTTTTTATGTTCAAGGTATATGATTAACAATAAGGGAATCCAGGTACCAGAAAGTAGGACAATTCCTCACTTAATCCCCATACAAGTGATACAACCCCAAGTCTTATATTATAGGATACTAGGATGATAACAGGGTTCCGATAAGTCTTGGAATATACTAAAAAACATGATCAAAATTCCCAAGACAAAAAAGACTACCTTTTGGAGACGAATGTGATCTTGCAGAAGAGCTTGATGTCGGAGTTGAAGCTTAGCCTGGTCGCCAACTACAGCAGGGTGAGCCTGAGAGGTGGTCTTAGAATTAACAGCCACCCTTCTCATTCCAACACAAACAAATCCTCGGCAAATTGACCGACCTTGGTTTGGTTTTATAGCAAACAAAAAACACGAGTCTGAATCCAATTAGGATCATGTAAGCTAGCGTCTGTGAATAGGATTTGATATGAGAGAAGAGAAGAAACCTAAAACGAAACAAGGAATAAAAATAATGGTGGCCTGGGATAAGGCGAAAAGGCCCATTAAGGAAGATCGGAGATAAGAGTAGAAACGACGAGTGATGAAGATGAAACGAAGAAAATCCATACACAGCACAAGGGCAGAAGTGGGAAACAAATAAGTAATGACGAGTTATGTTTCTCTCTTGTTTTTCTCTCCTGCTGTGCAGCCTTCACAGAATTTAAGCTGAGTTGAGATGAACTGAGCCATTTCGGATCCACAGTCTCATCATTCTCGGCCCCCTTTGTGTAACTAACCAAGTCTTTACACGTACCAAAATACCCTGTTTTGAAAATTCAGATCCAAAGTCGCCGTTTTAGATTTCTCGATTTCTAATACTGAACATTCGAATCTGAGACTCGCTAATGCTCTGCATATAAAAGTGGCAGCCACAATTTGTTTGACTGATCACTAACGAAGCAATGACAATGGGATTTAGATTAAACAGCTTCTCAACATTCATGTTCTGGCCCAAACACTCGGTTCTACATATCTGTACATACATACTATTCCAGTTGTATATCAAGCATAAAAGAGCAACATTCACCAGCATAAAATTAAAATGTTACTAATCACTCATCCATCAATGTTCGTGCTAAACCATTTACAATTACAAATCTGAGAACCAATCTGAAAACAGTGAAATATGTAGGCTTGGCTCTCTTTAGTGATTTTGGAACGCACCAGCGGTCCACTAGTTTGATTCACCTTCAGTTGGACTTGCATCTGTGTCAGGTGCTGGTGCTCCAGTTGTTGAGGATTCCTGCTGCTTACCCACAGATTCAACTGGCTTCTTAAACTGCACCAAGATCATGGTCATGTTATCACATCCCTCCCCACCAGCAGTCGACGGTGCCAAACATTTGTCAAGGACTCTTTCAACCACCACAGACAATTTGCTCTCCTGCATGATTTTCACCATACAAGGCAATATATCCACATAAGTATACACCATCATTTCAAATCCATTCCAAAAGTCATGTCCTTGATTTGAAACCAAAATATGGTTGAGAGAGAGTGTGTGTGTGTCCTCACCGAGCTTAGCTGTTCATGCACAAAATTTACCACTTGCTGGCTTGACATGCAATCCCTGTAAGATATTAACAAAAACAACGGTATTACAAAGATAACCTTGTGAGCTGAAGCTCGTGCCATTTTAGTGTATGGTGGTAAACTAGTAGGTCCTAGGTTCAAATTTCATCTTTTGCAAGTGGGTTAAATTATTTTTGATCAACCTTCTACCCTCAACATTTACATCAAGAACGCTGAAGAATAATAAAAAAATATTAAATACATAAAAGATAAGAAAAGCTTGAGAAACATACCAGATACCATCACATGCTAACACCATAAACTCGTCATCATCACAAAGTTCCACCTGAAACAAAATAATAGATAACAATCTGTCAATTACAAATACAAAATAATAGATTTAGATGAAACAAAATAAAGCTAACTATCTGTCAATTTCATTCTGACAAGGAAACAGGAAACAAACACAATCATGAATCTAGATATCCTCAACCATCTTATCGACCCACAATAATATTCTCTTTTAGCAAAAATAATTAATTGGCTATATAGAACATACAGTATTTATATCTGGACTGGCAGTTACAATTTGCTTTTCAGCCGGCAAGAATTTATTCTGCTTGAATTCCATGTCACCTGAAATACATGCAGGAGTAATGTTAGGGTGGGGACTACTCAAGCCTATCCATTTAGCTCCTTCCACCTATATGGACATGCACTATAAGATGCAACAGGTATGAGTTTACAAGCAGGTGCACCAATTCATTCAACTATGAAACAAGAGAGTGAGTGGGGATGTTTTCACTTGTATCAAACTGCCTCGCTTCCAGAGTTCTATTGATCACATCCACATGTTGAATCTCAGGTATATGTAATGCAAATTGGTGCCAATGTAATAAATAGTATACTATGAATTGATGAGAAGCAGTGGAATGACACCTATAGCTCTTGCAAGATTCAAACTGCCATTGACTCGTCCTGCATGGATAAAACCACCGGCTTTTAATATCCTTTCCTTCTCAAGCTCAAGATCGGGTTTGTGATCTCTTGACAGGTTATATGCCTGAAAAGATGAGTCAAATCAAAAAACCATACACAAAGTTTGCAGAGAATCAAGAATGTTGAGTGTTCTCAGTTGTACACATCTTTCAGATTTTAAACACCGTAACCCCCAAGTCAAATATGCATTTTAAACACCCTCCACTGTTTAAGACATCAACAGAACAATTATGCAGAAAACGGCAGAAACTGATAAATTACCTGACCCTTCCTAGATATCACACAACGAGAATCACCAGCATTGGCAACAATAAGTTGGTTATTTCTAATAATTGCAACACAAGCAGTGCTCCCAGAAGTTGGACCACTGAAATCAGAGTGAGGCCCCTGAAAAACAGGACAGAGTTTATATTATGTAACATGTTAACACCAACATATGAAACCTACAGGTATGAGGAGTTGAAAATAGCAGCACAAGTGAAAGATTGGGGCAGAAGGCGGAAAATAAAAGAAATAGAAAGGAGCACACTCCCTTGTTTGGTAGGTGGTAGGCGAAGAAGGAAAAGAACTGGACTTTTTGATATAAATCAAGTTAACATGTATAACGTAAAAGCAACATTTATTACATTGGTGTATATTATTAAGGAACAGGGCTGTTTAAACTGGCATGGGCCCATTCTTTCCTTCAATCTCCCACTTTTGAGAAGATTATGCGTTAAAACTCTAAACCGGGAAAGGTTTAGGTTTTTGTTTGTTCACACATTCTTCATTGTACTGGATGATTTAAAGCTGAACAACCAGAGCAATCCTAGTTATCATATTACTATACAATAAACCAAGATAAAAGCAGAAATGTAGAGTCATAACCCTCTCGAGAGTCGAGATAAGAAATATTAACTCCAATCAAGTTAGCGGTTCTTGCACCTACCTCCTCAAAAGCCCAATTATCAGCTTGATCATTACCCTCACTGCTTCTCGGGGACCAGATTAATCCTTCTATCATGCCAGTAAACTTGTTTATCTTATCTCCCAGAACAGCAAGCTCTCTCCAACCCCTTTGTCCACGCATCATTTCATCCATTCTGCACAAATCAAAAGATCAATATCCTAAGCCTTACAAACAGAAAACAAAAAATCATAACAAGATCACAACTACAGAGATAGATGCCAAGACTTCGTATTATTTTTGATTATTAATTATTTGCAGTTTGATATCTCTATCTCAAGTATGTGTGACCGCATAAACAATTCAGGACAATAAAGGGATAGACCCAGGCAGCCTATTTTTAGCCTATAAACTAAACCATTTAGAAGCAGCATCTACTTAAGTAGGACAATGTGGTCAAATCCTTCTTCAGCAGGATTGAGGATTAACCCAAATTTGAGATGAGGTTACAATTTACTCTTGAAATCTTTTATCATCTGATTACTATATCACAACTTCAAGATAACATTCATAAAATCTTCTACATATCATATGCATTTCCTCAGACAAGCATAGACAAAACAAGCTTACTATACTGAGAAACTGAAGGGCCATCATTAACTTGGTTTCAAAGTAAAGTGTACAACATACTCAATCATAAACACTATTATAAAGCAGAAACCATTACAATAGGCTCTATATGCTTCTCGATTGCTGGTTCAAGTACTGATGCATCCTTTCATAAAATAGCATCATTTTACTAAATGCAACTGTCCCCTCCACTCAGATAATGTTACAAGGCAAGTAAATTTAGCAAAGGTGTAACCTGAAAAAAGCTTTTTGAACAGAAGTTCCTAGGTCTCCAGCTGAATATGCTTCATTCTTGAGCACTTGCTGGTGAAGATATTTGGCACAGAATTTAGCAACTACTTTTCCTGTAGAATTATTAGTCTTGGGTGAGTGATAAATCTAGAATAAACATTTACAAACTGCATATGAATGACAGAAGGCATTGATTGCTTTGTAACAAAGAGAGCTGACAAGAAACATATAGTGATTCTTATAGAATAGATAGTTACCTCCATGGCCATCATAAACACCGAAGAAGGAGGTGGAGGCATCAAGATAGGGATATGCTGCATGCTAGCCATAAAAAGAGCATCAAAATTAGTAACAATAAGTGAATCAAACTAGAAACATAAAGTGATTGAAGTAAGAGAGAGTGAGAAATACAGACAGCATCCTCCATAGTGGCACGCCAGCCTTGCATGGAAGACAAACCATATCTCACCCACCCATTCTCTCCATCTTCGGACAACTTTTCAGTTTTCGGAGTGCTCAGATATATCCCCATTGATCCCTAATCCCTATAATTCAACAATAAACAACGGATTATTATTATTATTATTCAGATGAATTATTACCAAATCTCTACTTTACAAACAGCAGTAAAACACTTGATAAAGAAATTACAACATCCATATGATATGATCCAGTAGCAACAATAATTACCGAACAGAACTAGATCAGCAGCAGCAAGGCGTTTGTTACTAGTTAATTAAATAAAAACTAAGGAAAAGAAGAAGCAACAAGTAACAGCAAAATCCTGAATTTCATCCCAGCTCATCGGGAACAGCACCATCTCCATTTGCCAATAGCATGAATACTACCAATTCCTTGGTAAAAGCTGGTAATGGAAAGGGTGTACAATCTGGTATTAGAGGGAGATCTATAAAGTGCTACAAGTGTCAAGGCTCTGGCCACTATGTTGGCCAATGCCCAACCAAAGAACAACCTCAAAGCCTGTTTGCAGCAAGCACAGAAAAGAGGCTCAAGGACTGGAGGAAGATGTTTATGTTCCTGAGATTCCAGCTGTTGATGATGATTTTGGTGGGGAACTTATACACCAATCTCAACCAAGAACAGCTGTGGTCAGGTGCACATTGACTCAACCCAAATCAACTGAGGATTGGAAGAGGACAAGCATTTTTCACACTTACATCAAGTGTGGAGACAGAAGTTATAAGGTTATTATTGACAATGGAAGCTGCATCAATATTGTCACCCCCCCCAACCATCTCTAACTTGGGTTTGACCCCTGATGATCATCCTCAACCCTATCATGTGGCATGGATTGATAAGTCTTCCATACCCGTAACACAGCAGTGTCAGGTTCCTATTCAATTCTCAACGTACAAGGATACTGTTTGGTGTGATGTGGCGCCAATGGATGTGGGACATATTCTTTTGGGCAGACCATGGGTGTATGATCTTGATGTAACCATTTCAGGCCGTTCCAACTCATGCTCCTTTATTCATGGAGGAAAACACATCAAATTAAACCCAATCCAGCCTAAACCGGTACCCCAATCACTTAGCAAGGGAGGGCAGCCGTCAAAATCACTCAACATCATCAGTTTTCGGAGTGCACAGATATATCCCCATTGATCCCTAATTTCTAATTCAACAATCAGCGGAAATTATTACCAAATCTGTACTCTACAAACAGCAGCAAAACACTTGATAAAGAAATTAAAACATCCATATGATCCAGTAGCAACAATTATTACCGAACAGAATTAGATCAGCAGTAAGGCCAACAAGTAACGATCATCGGACCGAGTAAGATAAATCGGAAAGAAATGAAAGATTTTAACAAAAATCGAGCAAGAAAGAGCGAGTACATACTAGATGACGACGATGATGATTCGTGAGAAATCAGAATTCATAGGAGAGAGTCCATGTCATCGGTGACTTGTTTTCGAAGAGGAAGAGACGAGGATGGATGACTACTATCTAATATTTCTTTCTCTAATTTATTTTTTAGCAAACTACTTTTTCAGTTTAGTTACTAACTACATTTCATTACAAATACCCTATTTTCTATTTATTTAATTTCTTATATAATTTAATACAAATTTTAACATATTAAGACAAGCTGTTAGCACAGTATCCTTAATAATTTTACTATAATACCCTCAACATCTTAAATGTTGAGTAACACATAATGTACTATCAAGTAGCACATGGCAGACGAGTGCACAGTAACATCTAAGAGAAAGTTGCACAACACCACAGCATAGTAGCAACACGCAACAGCGACGACACATCGCAGTAGCAGCACGCGGCACGACGACACAACGCAATATCAGACTAGCAGAATGCGGCACGACAGCGATTTAGTAGTAGCACAACAACATAGTAGCGTTTTAAAAATGTTATTGTCAGCGTGATTGCAATTTTTCCAGCAATTATTTGATCGTAGAGCATTGCTACTGCTACTGTCGGTACTATTGCAATTTTTATGAAAATTCTTTGATGTGGGCATGCTACGCGCTGCTGCTGTCGATCCTAGTGTGCTACTGTCGACGAGAAGACATCAAGACAAAAAAACGGCTATTGTCGGCGAGGAGACGAGAAGTGTGCTACTGTCGACAACGAGAAACGTGATAGTGATGACAACACGAAGCGTGCTACTGTCGAAGAGAAGACGAGCAGCGTGCTAGTGTCGACGACTACGAGAAGCGTGATATTTTTGACAAGAAGACGAGAAACGTGCTATTGTCGATAAGAAGACGAGCAACGACAAAAAGACGTCAAGATGAGAAGCATGCTATTGTCGACGAGAAGATGAAAAACGTGCTACTATCGACGAGAAGTGTGCTATTGTCGACGAGAAGACAAGAAAAGTGCTATTGACGACAACATGAAGCATGAAGCGTGCTATCGTCGACGACGACGGGAAGTGTGCTATTGTCAACGACGACGAGAAGTGTGTTACTGTCGAAGATGAGAAGTCGAGCAACGTGCTATTGTCGACCAAAAATACGAGCAACGTGCTACTAACAACGAGAAAAGACGAGCAATGTGCTACTATTGACGAGAAGACAAGAAACGTGCTACTTTCGATGTCAAAACGAGAAGCGTGTTATTGACAACGACATGAAGCGTGCTACTGTCGAAGACGACGATGACGAGAAGCGGTCTAGTGTTGATGATGACAAGAAGCGTGCTACTGTCGACGATGACAAGAAGCATGTTATTGTTGACGAGAAACGTGCTACTCACGACGAGAATCCGAGCAACGTGCTAATTATTGATGAGAATACGAGCAGTGTGATAGTGTCGACGACGAGAAGTGTGCCACTATCGAGAGGCGAGAGAGAGCAATTTGATCTGAAAAAGACGGAAGTGGAGAGAGATAAGAGTATTGTGATTTGAAAAAAAAAGACAAAGAAAAGATTTTTTAGGAATCCAAAGGTATTATTGTCATTTGATATGTTAATTTTGGATCAAGCATGATGCTATTAGTTTGGGCTTGGACTCATGTTCTAAATTGTATAAAAATTATGAAAATTGGTTTTTTCTTGTTTTGAAATTTGGTTGATTCCTTATATATAATTCTTTTTTAATTTTTCTGGTAGCGTCAAGGGATCAAAATATTATACCTATATATTTTAATATTTCTCATCTTGTACGGTCTTCATACCCGTAATTAGATAATGAGGATTCCTTACATCCGTACCTTTTGGGAATTACGTTCTCATAGTCTCATACAGTGGCAGAACTAGAAGCTTACCATTGACGGGGCTAAAAATAAAAATTAATTTTTTATTTATTTTTTTACAATAAAATAAATAAATCACAACTATAGAAGATGTTTTATAAAAGAAAAGCTTAATTGTTTTCTTCATTTTCGAAACCAATAATTCTCCTTTAATGCTTCTTAAATATTTTATAATGTGTCATGCGTATATTAAGACAATTAACCAACGTAGTTATTATAATACTCCTTTCTCAAAAAATTAATTAAGGTAAGGTTTCAATTTGGATGGGTCATAAGGATAACATTTAGTCTAAATAACAAGTTACGAATGAAAAAATTCAACAATTTCCAAAAAAGACAAAAATGTTAATAAACTAAAAAGAAGAGAAGAGGAGACACAGGGATAATAGTTGGGAGGAGGTAAAAGTCTACTCATTCATTCTCATTAGCCTCTTTATATAGAGGTATTGTTTACATCTGAGTACATAACTAATGAGAAATTACGTGGACAGCCACATAGATAACAATATTTATAACACTTCCCCTTGGATGTCCACCAATGAATGATCATATTGGACATGCTTATTGTTGCCTCGTTAAAAACCTTGTCAGGTAACAAAAACCTCGTGGGATAAAAATAACCCTGATCGAAGGAGAAAAAGAGTGCAACGCGCATATGTTCTAGGTAGCATACTTATGGATACTCCCCTTGATGAGAATCTCCTCATCATTGCAAGCTTCATGCAATATATAGCGGTTTGATTTGTCTGTCACATTATCATTAAAGTGAGACAACACGAGCTTTGCATATAGAGGATTCTCATAAATTTTCGTACCTGTGAAGTTAAAGCAATACCAACATAACTAGATGATATATAATAGGTCTTACCTCATATAGGTTGGTTAGAACAACCTCATATGCTCAATTCATAGACTATGTAATTGCTAAATATCATAAGCAAATTAACATTAAGACATTAAAATATCATCATGGTGTCTAGTCATACACTTCAATATCTTTGTGTATTGATATGCCTCATATAATCTATTCAAGAGCTCTAAGCAATTCATAACTTCAAAGAAAGTTAGAATATGTGGCAATGTAATGATAATAATTCAAATTCGATTTTGTAGTCTAATCTTAGTACTTATTGAAGCAATTTCGATCACGTCAATTATAACGAAATGAGTACAAATGAGCTAGCTTTAGACTATCTGATTCTATGAATTAGCTTCAGACTCTTTCAAGTATTCATGGATCGATTTTCATTTGAATCATTCATATACATGAATTCATTAAGGATTTGTTAAGCGATACACTTATGATGACACTTTACTTTTGAGAATCTGCTTTTAGCAGTACGTCTTTAAGATCCTCATAATATAAAATGACTATATGTCATAAGTCTCTCGTTCATATAACAGCTATATGCAACACTGTACTTATAGAAAAGTATCATATGTAAAAAGGGAAGACGTTCATAATCTCAAGTGTCTTGTAGACATTGTGTCACATTGGTTACTTTCATTTGGAGAAATACCATTTTGTATCATGTAGGGTTAAATGTCAAAGTATATGTCTCATCACGTTCATATATTCAATTTCATTGGAATTGCCTCTTTCTAATTTGACCAATAATATGCTTTGTCGACATGCATAATGAAACGTGGCATAACATCGATTAATACAGTCCTTAATGGTCTATGGTAGCTACCATATGTTAATTTCATAGATGATCATCATTCATAGATCACACACATTCTTATAAGCATGCATTTGATTTTGGGTACCCATGCCACTTCTGGGGCATTGTCATTTCAGGGACAAATATCTATCGAATGTGGATCTTTTACTTATAATGTCATAGAGAATTATAAGACATGTATAATCTTCCATTTTTAGGAGTTTAAAAACTTTAGACCTTATGGACACATTCCACACAAATTCACGTTGTTATTCAAATGACAGTAGTCTTATTATCTTCTTCTAACGGCGGGAAGACTGTTTTATTATGACCATACACAAAAATGCGTTTAAATATCTATCACTTTCTTTCAAATGAGATGTTCATTGGCTGGTGGCGAATCCAAACCAATTTTTTAGGTCAAAACATTAATTTCATGAGTATCAACCAAGATATCGTTCTCTAATAGCGTATCTACAACTTTTGTATGTGTAGCCATATTATGAGTTTTAGCATTGTATAATGACATTCTCTTTAGAAGAACAGTATAACTTGGATACACATGCATCCCACAAGTCAAATGGGGTATACAATATTTGTGTTGATATGGATGATCTCATAGACTTTAATCCAAGCTGACGTATGCACTTAGTATATACATTTGTCAAGATTGTTTATTAAATCACTGGTCAAGACATTATTCAAATCAAAATGAGATGGTGGATAAGCAACTCATCGTTTTTCAGGAAAAATATCTCTCCCCTCATGACGGGAGGAGTGTCTCATGAAAGTGACAACTTCTGGTTCATGACATTATGTGTGTCATCAGTTTACTTGACAATTTTGACACAATATATATAGAATATCATAGATCTTCTCAAACTGTAGTTGAGCAATAAATGCTAAGATCGAGAGAATAATATGTGCTCTTACGGAGTCATCAATTATATGTGAAAACGAAACGTCAGGTTTGAATTTATGATCTTAGAACTACAAGTTCTCATATTTCATATGTCGAACTTCAAGTTCAAATAATTTTAGTGCTCGAAACTTCAAGTTCAAGTAACTCAAGTGAAATTTCAAGTTCACTTTTAATGAAATCATATATGCTCAAATCTTCGGGTTTGAGTTTCCATTGTCAAAACTTCAGGTTCTATGAATTTTAAACTTCTGATTCAAAAACGTGTTCATATCTTCAAGATATAGGACTACTAGCCCGAATGAATAATAAAAAAATTTAAACAATAGGAATAGTTGAAATTGCATAACAAAATAAGAAAATTGTAAATCACAAAAATAAATAAATAAACTTCATCAGAAACCTCCGGTTTAATAAATGAAGAAAATACACCGAAATTCTTGTCAGATTTACTTCACCAAATATAATGGTTTGATTCCACGATGTCCTTTAGTTACACAAGGACATAATAAGGAAATAAAGTAAGGATATTCAAGCCGTTGACCTACGGCTTTGATCAGTACAATATCAAAATAAGACGAGGAACTTCTGGTCCTCATTAACTTTATAAGCTTTTGAAAAAACTTCAATCATGTCACAACTTCCGAGTATATTGCTCACTCAAGGAAGTTCAGGTCCTTTATTATTTGATCAACAAAGTTCTGATCTCCATGTATAGTTACATGGGATTGTTCTCGATTCATAAAGTTAGACTACATCATCAAATGAACAGACTGAATAGTCCAATAGACAAATAGGCACTTGCATAGGCTTATATACGACATAGCAGGATTGCTCAGACGCGGGAGTCCCGTGCGGGACAAAACGGAACGAAATAATGATAACCGTCCGATCTTTAATGATTTGATTATGTCCGTTTAAGCCCGTTTAATCCTGTCTGTTGGATCATTTCATTAAAGATCGAACGACTGTCCCCGTTTCGTCTCGCACAGGACTCCTGCGCCTGAGCAGCCCTGGTACGACATAGGTCTACTTGTAAGTAGTATCATGATTTACCATATTAGAATGATGCGTACCACAATAACCATGCATATAGAAATCAGTAAGTAAAGAATGGCATATTCAACGATCGCAATGTTCAGGCTAGAGTAAAAGAAAACTAATAAGCCAAGGTGCTGAACAATGATAATCCACGGTACTAACTACTAGCAAATAGTTCATTATCAACCCCTTGTAAGCCCGATCGAAGCAGAAGAGATGTCATATACTCATAGTCTAACTTAAACAATAAATAAAGGGAAAACATTGGGATATAAATAGATCCAAATCAACTTGACAACTCCACAATATGTCATCTTATAAGTAATTCTGTGTTGATGTCAATTAACAACATGAAATTTAAATTGAACCCAAGAAAGGGCTCGGTGACGACAGGGAACGAGCACATGCTCAAGTTACTGGCACAAGTCTCATACCCGATACGACGAGGATCACTCAAGCCGCTTCTCACCGGCGTCTCCATCCAGCCATGTTCAAACTCTAGCGCCAACATTTGCCTAATGAGGCAAGGGCTGAGGATGGCGATTTTGGACGGAGCATCGACGATAAAATTCATCTCCTAATCAATTATGGAGTCTCATGGATGAGACTCATGAGAGATCAATTAGGGGGTGTCTCTTTGCTTCGTTCAAACTCACACATACAACACCACACTATCCAGAACAAGCTTTATCTCATCAATCCGACATCAAGCCAGAATATGATTAGTACTCAACTCAAAACAGGCTTGATCCATTCGATGCCTGGAGTATCCTCTGCCACATCGAGAGGTTGATAGAAACACGAGCGTTACTCTTAGCTCTCTTTTGTTGGATCAAAAGACTTCAAGTCTCGATCTGAATTAAAGAATACATATTAACATGACAATCAATCACGTTAATGAGACTATATAAGATCATATTGTTAAAGGAACAGATCGCACCCGATATATATTATGAATGTTATTCATTAGATAAGAATCAAAGCCTTGAAAATAGTCCAAACCTTCAGAAGATGGCAAATATGTAGGCAACAAGTTATGGTCGTGATCTAACTCATGGGTATATGATAATACACGAAGCAAACAAAGAACATTCATATACATGATGAATGGATATATGATCTCAATGAGTAGCAGAAAGATTTTTATAGCGTGGATATATACACATATGCAAAGCTTTGATTCATAGATCATGAGTTGGGCAAAAACTAATTGAGGTGCTCCAACTACTTTTTGACCATCGATCATCAAACCTTAATCAATATAAAAAACATGTGCTTACAGGGCGATCTACAGATAGCAACGGAAAGAAAAAATTCTGGAAATTGTAGGGCTTTTGGTATTTAGGGTTTGATCGTTATTAACTTTATGGCATAGTCGTGCCGATAACGTGTTAATAAACTAAAAAGAATAGAAGAGAGGACACATAGAGAATAGTTGGGAGGAGGTAAAAGTCTACGCATTCATTCTCATTAACCTCTTTATATAGAGATACATAACTAATGAGAAATTACGTAGACAACCACATAGATAACAATATTTATAACAAAAAATATTATGGGGCCATTGCCCCTTTCGGTCTCCAAAGAGATCAGCCACTATTCCTATAACCATCCCGATCCCCGTTAACAATTATGTATTAAATTAATTTTTTTAAAAATGAAATATAATAGCATGAAATTAAAATCAAATACCAAAATAAATAAGTTTCAAACTTCAATCAAATAAAAACAATTACAAGTCTGATTTAAAAAGAACAATAGCAGTAAAAAGGAAATTTCATTAAATATTTATTACATAAATATCTATTTATAAATTATATGTATATATATATTCTAAAAGTCGCTAGTCGCTCGGCCGAGCGGGGACTAGCGAGTAGAGGAGTAGTCCAGGAGTACTCGGTTTTTAATTTTTGGATTTATTTTTATTTTTAAAACATATAATTAAATATAATTTTTTAAAGGTATTATAATGTCCAAAATTATAAAAATAGTCAATAAAATGCCGAGTTTGGCCGATTTTTTTCGGAGTTAGCCAATTTTTTCCGAGTTATGCTGATTTTTTCCGAGTTTGACCGATTTTTTACCTTGTTAGGCCGATTTTTTACTGAGTTGAGCCGATTTTTTTCGAGTTAGGCCGACTACTCGGCCGATTTTCTTCCGGCCGACTTTGTATTCCGATTTTCTTAAAATCGTCTCAGAAGGACGCCGACTAGACTGAGTTTTAGAACACTGATATATAGCAAATATATATAATAAATTATATATATACTAATATTTTCATCCTAAATGAGTAGGGATGATGACAAATATCAAAATATCATACCCGTCCCGTTTATCCTTCTGTTAGGATCGAATACCCATAGGTACCCTACCGGATGAGATTATTGTCATCCCTATCGGTCGTCTACGCCTCTCTACGCTACTTTCCTTTTCTTTTCATTCCTAGTTTCATTTTACGAAAAGTACAACATTCATCCTTATTACATTTGAATACAACTTTACTTGATACGGAAAAGTACAACGATTACAAAGTAAAACCACGAACACGAAAAAATACGACGACTACAAAATAAACCACAAATATGCCTGATATGAGAGCAATAATAGACCGGCCAAAAACCAGAGGTCAAGTTGTAATTAAGGTCCTTCCCTGGCTTTATCAATGTAGTAATTTTTTTCATAATGGCAATGGCCCTATTATTTCAACACTGAGTTAGTTGTTATATTGGACTCTCTAAACACATAGCTTCACATCATTTATTGATGACTTTACTCGATTGTATTGGATGGTTTTACTTAAGTTGAGAGATGAGATTTTTTTTTCCATTTTTAGCTTCACATCATTTATTGATGACTTTACTCGATTGTATTGGATGGTTTTACTTAAGTTGAGAGATGAGATTTTTTTTCCATTTTTACAACATTTTATAGTGTTGTTCGTACTCAATATGATGCTCGTTCAAGGTCTTTCGTTCTGATAATGGAGGAGAGTTTGTTAATCATTATTTTCGTGAGTATTTTCAAAACCATGGAATCATACATCAAACTTCTTGCCTACAGACACCTGAACAAAATGGAGTGTCTGAAAGAAAAAATTGTCATCTCCTAAATATGGCACAGTCTCTCCTCTTAAGTTGTGACAACCTGTATTTTAAAATACTATATAATAAATAGTATTTCTTTTGTGTGCATTTTAGTTTAGATTCCTAAATATACATGTTTTAGAATTAATAACTTATACATATATATATATGTGTGTGTGTATAACCCTATATATATTCACCAAAATGTCATGTGTAGGTATGTATATTTATATAGGTATGTATATTTATATATGTATATACATAAGTAGTGTAGATATGATTTGGAGTATGTGAGCTATTGTAGTTGAGACACTTTTGTTGAGAAATTGAGGTTTGCACAAAAAAGACAATATCTTTATATTGTGATAACAAAACTGTTGTTGAAATTGCTCATATTCAACATGATATAACGAAACATGTGGAGGTCGATAGCCATTTCATTAAGGAGAAGTTGGATCGGCAGATTATTGTTTTTCCATATGTACCTACTGAGGAGCAATTAGCAGACACTATTACAAAAATAGTATCTAGTAAGATATTTTATGACTCACTTGACAAATTGAGCATTTATGATCTATATGCGCCAACTTGAGGGGGAGTATTAGCGTGAGTCGATCAAATCCATGTTCTATTATGGTTGTGTTTAGTAATATTCTTGTATAATTAGTTTCATATTTAAATTTATATAATCTTGTATAAATTTATTTTTGAAGAATGTTAATTGACTGTAATATTTATATCCTCGTGGTACCCTTGACTCCAAAAAAAACAAAAAGCGGCCGAAAACCTATCCGTAAATAAACTCGAAAAATAGGGACAATATTAACTTTTCAACTGTTTCTGCTATCTTTATTCTTCGAGAAAAGACGAGCTTACCCAAAATTTTTATAAAACGAGGAAGCAAACGACACGTGTTACCTCATCTTCCACATGAGAGGTTGTATGAGTGTCCACAGTGTTCATATTTAGCTGAACGAGCAATCTGTTTTAGAAAGACCTTTCTGAAACTCCGAGTTTCCGAGCAGACGAAAATGGCTTCCATTTATCTATCTCCCACGGTTCCAACAGGATATGTTCAAACGAAAACAAGGCCAAGTAGGTCATCCATGGCTTTCAGCTGGATCCCGCCCCTCAAATCCTCACTTGGGTCCTCCAAATCAACACTTTTCCAACATGGGTTCTCTTTACAATCCTCTTATTCAAACGGGTGTTTCTTCAAACGCCAGTCCTTGGGTGTTTATGCAAGAGCAGCTACAAAGAAAACTCTCTATGATTTCACAGTCAAGGTATTGAACCAAGAATTGTAAACTCAATTTTATTGTTCTTTATTTATCTTGCTCATACAATTTCTGTGTGTTTTATTTCTCATGTATCTGCGTAGGATATCGATGGAAAGGATGTTAGTCTTAGCAAATTTAAGGGGAAGGTTATTTTGATTGTCAACGTTGCTTCAAAATGGTAACCCTTTGTTACTGACAAACAAACTTTCTTGGATTATTTGTCTCAGCTATTTTGGTGTAACTATATCTGTCTGGAAATGCTTGCATTCTTGTGATATGAATTGACCCGAAATTTTAACAGTGGCTTGACCTCTTCAAATTACTCAGAACTGTCACATGTGTATGAGAAGTACAAAACTCAAGGTACAGCTCCAGTTATGGAAATTCCCATTAGCTATTTAAGTTTTGCATACATGTTCCTTCACAAAAACTGATCTAACTCTTTTCATCCCGGAAAGTTCTTTGGTGAAGTTCTTTTGGTTACATCAGGACAGTTTCTTTTTCTTGTTACACAAATTCATTTATTGTTGGTTGGCCACGGGGTGATTAGATTCAGAATTCATAGTTTTACTAACTCATCCTTTGCAATAAATGTCACGCCCCAACCCGAGTTTATCTCCCTAAACCCGGGATAGAACGTACGGGACTCATCCCAAGAGAGATTCCCTCTAACTCTTTTCATCCCGGAAAGTTCTTTTGGTTACACCAGGACAGTTTCTTTTTCTTGTTACACAATTTCATTTATTGTTGGTTGGCCACAGGGTGATTAGATTCAGAATTCATAGTTTTACTAACTCATCCTTTGCAATAAATGTCACGCCCCAGCCCGAGTTTACCTCCCTAAACCCGGGATAGAACGTACGGGACTCATCCCAAGAGAGATTCCCTCGTAATCTCGAGAATGGATAACCCTTTACCCAAACCATTGTAAACAGTCCAAACGATACCGAAATAGACCTCACGAAACCTGAGATTATCCCGATTACTGTATTGGATTTCATACTAATTACTTTAGAGGACCTAAGGTCTAAATATTATTTGTGACTGCACCCATATCCCGGACAGGCTGCCTACGTACCCTGTACGCACGGATCAAGGCACACGCAGCTCTTATTTACTTTAATTTTCTAACCGGGTAATTCCCACTTTTCTATTTAGCAGACCATTTAATAAATCCGCTAAAAGTATTCCTATCGTAAACCCGGAGTTCAACCCCTCTGCTGGGGTAGCATTATACATCTATTTATCCGGATTAATCATCCACTATTTCCAAACCGATAGACAACATCCAAACACATATTAATCACATAAATAGATATAATGACACCCACGTAAATAAATTCATCAAGGGCACCAAAGTAAAATCAGCATTAATGACACCCTTGTAATTATCCAAAGCTGTCAGGGGCAACATGGTCATTCTAGCCTTAATGTCAACTAGTAATTAAGCAGAACTGCCAGGGGCATTGTAGGCATTTCAGCCTCAGGGCAACCCTGTAATTAACCAAAACTGTTAGGGGCAATATTGTCTTTTTGGCTTCAGTGGCAGCCTTGTAAATATGCAAAGCTGCCAAGGGCATTTCTGGGATTTTAGCCCTAATATAAATAACCTGAACCGCCATGGGCAGTTCTGACATTTCACACCCGCAGTAAATGATAAAATACCAGATCTACAGCTGTAAAACCCAAGGATTTACCCCTTTTTACCCTAATCACACCGATTGTCCCACCGACCGAGTTCAAGGCCTACTCCGGCCATCCCCCTCTCCTCTCTAATCAACAACAACAACAACTACACAACAACAATCCACTGAAGGAAAAAAATGGAGAAGAGGGAGGAACTACCTCTCGGTTCCCGTTTAGGGTACATTCAGACTTTCGGCGAAGGCCTCTCGGCTGCAGCTCGTCCTTGGCCGGCCTCCATGGTGGAGCTAGCATCCCTTGTTGCCTCATCTGTCGCACGGCGCACTGAAGGCTGAGAAATGAGGGAGGCCGAGGCTGGAATTGGAGGTGGTGAGGCTGACTCGGGGATGGCGTCGCGTCCGGTGGTTCCGGAGGGAGAAAAGAAGTGATCGGGAGGGAGGGAGAGACTGGATTGAGAGAGAGCCAGAGAGCTCTCCCCGAACAACCTCCCCTATATATATAATCCAACGGCCTAGATTTGATCTCCATAAATCAATGACCTAGATCAACTAATAAAAAGTTACCATAAACAGTAAATAGATATTTTGTTATGTACTATTTACCGCACAGTATCAACACATTAACCTTAATATCTTCCGCATACGAACTCCGATTAATTCATATGACATACCCATGAGTTCGTATTAACATCCTCTACAACTTCCCCGAAAGGAGTTTCCTTAAATTCTCGACTTATCGCAAAGTCACCTCTTTACGGTAAAATAAATAACCTTTAATATTCTCGTACGTTGAATAAATCCATATTAATCCGTCCGTAGCTCCGGAAAATATTCCGGACATACCGGAGGACTCGTATTAATATATTCTACAACATCGGGACATATAATCTATTTTTTCCAAAACCAAAAATATCTGGATATTATACTCGAATATTAATTCGGGGAAAGATATAGCACGGTTACAACCCTTTGTAACCCGCCTGATCCCGGTAAAAGGGTGAATTTTGGGACGGGGTGTTATAATAAAACTCTTTGCAGAAATTTTATCAGCATGAGTTCCCTTTGAGTGAGAGTTATAAATTGGTGATAATAGTTGTTGGATGTGTGTTCAATCTCATTGTAGGATTTGAGATTCTAGCTTTCCCTTGCAATCAGTTTGGGGGCCAGGAACCAGGATCAAATACGGAGATCAAGCAGTTTGCTTGTACACGATATAAAGCCGAGTTCCCCATATTTGATAAGGTCGGTTTATAAGCCCAACTACATGCCCCTCCATCTCATTCTTCTAATACAAATTTTGATTAATAAGTGAAGTATTTCAATCATGTACTAACAAATCTAAAGGTGTGTGACAGGTTGATGTCAATGGTTCTAGCACAGCTCCGGTTTATCAGTTTCTGAAATCAAGTGCGGGAGGTTTTTTAGGTGACCTTATCAAATGGAATTTTGAGAAGTTTTTGGTGGACAAGAATGGTAAAGTAGTGGAGAGATATGCACCAACAACATCACCTTTTCAAATTGAGGTAACACGCTTTTCCATTGTTAGGTTTCTGCAATTTCTACACAGTTATCCACCAACAACACCTTCTGTGATAGTCAGTTTGTAACTTAACTGTCTGTGCATCTTCATTAGATAGGGTAAAGGTTTCATTGATAATCAAAAAGAACACTAGTAGTTAAGCACATAGTTAACGAGACTAGTAGCCAAGAATGACAGAATGAATCAGCTCCTAAACTTGGTATTGCTTACAGAAATGACATGTACATTCTGAAGATGTACAAAAGCCTACATACTGTGACCTATGGTCAATAGAGCGTGTCAACTTGCATGTGACCACTTGAGCATTTTGAGAGTAAATATGATGTATATAAACTGATAAAGAAATCTGATACGGTTCTCTTTACAAGCATTTATGATATGAGTAGCAGCACTATGCCATGTATCTGATATTGTGTAAACAAATTTCAGAAAGATATTCAGAAACTGGTTGCAGCTTGAGTAAAAGGCAGCACAACACTCACAGAGCGCACAGTAAAGACGGGAGTGGAGCTAGCATTGATTTATATGAGGAAATACTGTATATTTAAATGGCTTATAAGTTCATACATAGCTGTATTGCCTGTAGTATTTTTCTTCTTTTATTTACGAACACACTTGTTCTTGCTTGGTTCGTCTTCTTCAGTTGCCTAATAGCTAAAGTGCTCTGTGCTCTTAATTTGATATTTGTTTTTCTATTTTCTTTGTTCTGATGTTTGTACAATATAATCCTTAATCTGAAATACTGCCCCACGACGTTTTCTCGTGTCATGTCAGTTAAGATTGGGGAATGCCCCGACCTTGAATGCAGCAATATATGGATTTTCCTAGTCTGTAATCTTGGAATGACATGGCCTGTCGCCATCAAATATTTTTTAAGTGGACCCCCGACCTTCGTAAGCCCACGACAACTGGGCTTCCGCCTAGCCCTGCCCACTAATTTTTATTTCTGTTTTCCATAGCTTACAATGGTGCACCCGCCGGCCTGCTTAGGCCCAGGCGAACTGGGCTTCCGCCTAGACCGCATGTAATTTCACTTTTTTTTTGCGGTGGGTAAAAAGATGCAGATGCATATCGGACGGCCTGTTTTCCATCAAAGACTTGTTCTCTCTCTCCGGCGGTCGGGGTCGCGTCGCGTTGCAGCTACCAAACTCTCTCTCAGCTCTCTCACATGGTACCTAACTATTGCTTATATTCTTCTCAAGTAATAGTATGTATGCTTTGCAAGCTTGAGGAGCTCGAGCAGATTTTTATTTTCGAAATTATCTTTATTCATAATTTAGGGTTTTTCGTTGTCAAATATCGCATCTATGATATCGCCTTTGTTTGTTTCTTTTCGAAGTTGTCAAGAATGACTAATGGCGAATTCAATTTGGGGGCTCATTCTTTCGGTTGTTTTATTCAATTTGTAGCGGATTTAGCGACTAAATTGTGTATATATATGTAGGCTAACAAGCACACCATCATTCTCATGCAAACTTCTCAGAACAAAGCAACCCGAACTTTTATGGATTACGGTTCCATTAGTCAAGCAATGGATGGTATGCTTCTTTTTTACTTGTTGCTTTTCCTTACACTCATCCTTAAATTTGTTTCTTCACTCCAGAGTGAATTTATTTCTTCAAGTCATGCAATTGCCCCATCATGCCATAACCATGAAAGAAAAAACCATCAAGGGAACTTTTAAAAAGGGCTAGTAACATCATGCGTAAGACATTTACTTACACCTCTGCTCATTGGATGAACAACTCAAGGCTCCTTGCTTCCCTACTGAGAACCATGAACCATTATGGTCCAAGGATGTTAGATTTAGGATGCTCTCAGCAGATCTCAATTTGTAATTTCTTTGGATTTGAGAACCCACGGAAGGGCACCTGGAACCTTAAATGTATTCTCTTCTAGATTTTTTTGTTTTGTTTTTCCTTCAGTTTGTAGTACCTATGTCACTTAGTTTTTAAATTTATTGTGCTGAGTTCTGACTAGCCAAATAACATGTTCAAGTGATTCTATTAATTATACCTTTTGTTTGTCAAAAATGAACTCTGCATGGCAGAGGACTGGTTACAATAGGGGTAAAAGGAATTACAGATAATCACCCATATGTTGGGATAAGAGACCTATGAGTTATTGATGATATTCTAGAACATAATATCTTTTCCATTGAGACAAACATTCTAGAATTAGCACATCTTGCTTATGTCTCCTGCTTGTAATTGGCTGCGCATGTTTATATTTATCTTTCTGGTGATTATCATTAAACCTCTTGGTTCACAACTGATACTTGAAATATTTTTGGGTGAAAAGGCCCCTAGATTTAATGTGGTTATAAGTTATAACCCTCAATTTTTTGCATCCATTCACTAGAGGTTATGCTGTTGTGCCTGTATAGGTATATGTGGACTATATGAAAGGAAGCTCAAGGAGTTAAATCCAGCCATTAGAAATATCTCTTATGACATTGCAGATCTCTACAATTTTATTGATGGCCTTGCTGACATGAGTGCTTTAGTGTATGTCTCTCTCTCTCTCTCTCACAGACACTAGTGTAGCATGTAATTGAATAACTATATAGTTTTATGAATGATTTCGGGACAGAGGGTTAGACAATTTAATGTGGTTAATCTGTGCTATATAATTGGCGCTTGCTTCTTAAAATCAAGGTAGGAAACTTAATTCTGTGCATTTGGTTTGGTTTGCAGTTATGACCACTCAATTCAGGCTTATTTACCATATGACCGACAATGGATTAAGCAGCGGACACTCCGACATCTACAGAAGCTGGCACATTGAAAGCTTAATTGGGTAATGATCTCCAGAAGAGTACTTTATAAAAGGAATAGCTATTCAAGTGTATAATTTGAGACATGGGTTCTTCTGCTGGTCTGTGTTTAGTGTTTGTACTATTTCCCTTGTGGCTTTGTGCAGGTATCTTTAAATTAGTTCACTTAAAAGCAGTTTGTGTTGCCTGGCTGGTGTCTGTACTCTTTGTTTCAAAATTCAAATGCTTGATGTTGTGACATTGGATTTCATATTCTCTAATTTTGTACGTCATTGTGTTATAACATGGGATATAGTTTATTGCTGTTACAATGTTAGTATTGTTCCACCCTTCAAGCCTGATTTTGTCAAGCCTCTGGTTCCACCAACTTTCAAACTTATGAGAATCAACTTTTCCTACATACTTGTTCCCCACCTTACTCAAGTTAGGTTCGGATAATCGTTCCTGGTCATAGCTAAAAGAAAATACCAGCTTCTCTCCACCTCATGCCCTGGAGAAGCTTGAAACTTTGTAGGGCCGAGTTGTTGCTTGCTTTAATTCTCACTGAAAGAAAACAAGAAAACGATACGGGACAAATTTCAATATAACACCAATTAAATCCCTTGGGCTAACTGACAACAATTAATTGGAAGAATCAAACTTTAGGCTAGCTTCTGTTACACAGATCCTACACTACAGTATAATTACAGAAGGTATATTAAGGTCCAAAACTAACTAATCGCTTCTCCGCTGGACCAATACAAAAATATTGCATTAGAAAGCAGCAAATCAAACCTACTCTCAACATAACTGAGATAAGTGAAACTTTTTGATGAAATACTAGTATATTTGGCAACAAATATTGGTTTAACAAACAGCCAGGATGCCTCTTCCAGTAGTAACCAACAACTGCCAGAGTAAGACTTTGGCAACCTTTGAAATGGTCTACCAACAGATCCCCTGCCAGAGTAAGACTGGCTCAGCTACCTGGATGTCAATCCATGTAGAAATACCAGACACCTGTTTTCTTTCAAGTGAACCATCAGCAGTTCTTTCAAGATTACCACAAGTCTCCAAAGATAATGGATAGATCATTTCATTCTCCTCCATCCCTGTCTCTTCCTCCATCTCTATCATGGTCATCCCTATCTACTTCCACTCTTATCCCTGTCCCAATCCCTCCCCCTGTTACCTTCAAAATCATGGGATCTATCCCTGTCTCAATCCCGCTGTCTTTCCCGGTCTCTATCCAAATCATATTCCCTGTCCTGGTCTCTGCTTGATGATATCTGTAACGGACTTTGGCTTCCACTGCAGTGCCGCTTTCTTGAAGCATCACAGGAATCATCATCCCTTCTGTCCTTCCTCTCGGAAGAAGTCCTCTCTGGAAATCCCAAGGAATAAGAGAATCAGCACAAACCTTGAGTGTTACAAACAAATAGGATTTCCAATAATCGCCACAATATTAAGGTGACACCCTGAACAATGGTGGCACCCCATAAAAGCACTAGTTATCTGAACTACTATTAAGACCTGAAACAATCTGAACTAGTTATCATTTGAATCCTCAGAAAGATAATATAACCCAGCACATGTACATAATTCTTCACACAGATCTTGTCTCCTAAATAAGTTAGCACACTTGCTACGCCCAGAAGCATCTTCGCCAGAATCAGATAACCCGTACTATGATTCAAGTCGTTTGCGATGTATTGCAACCTTCCTCACAATTTCTTTAGGACTTCTAATTCCCCGTTCCTCATGGGATTCACAGTATTCTAACAGAGCAACTTCCAAACGTCTCAACTTTTGTCTACAGCAGCAGTGGAGCAAAATCTCAGCACTATTTCACAAGGAACATTGCCGTCTAACAAATCACACTTGACAAAGCTTAGAAAGTAAAGGGACAAAAATAAAATATAAATGTCCAACTAGTATTAAAATAACTCTGTTCTTCACTTAATCCACTATCAGGCTGGGCTGGAATTCTTGCATCAGCTGCAACCTCCATCTCATCAGCTTTACTGGGACCATCACCAGTATTTTCGCTTCCAGATGAGTAGCTTAACCCGAGACCCTTGGCACTTCGCTTTTGGTCATCATCACTGTCATCCTCTCATGCCCATTTAGAGGCTGGTAGATCACTTTTCTCTTTCGTAGTGAAAGGTTTTAGTTCAGGTTGTGGACTGGTATGGGTCTGGGCCTTTGATAAAGACCCTTTCCCTTGAGATGGTATCTCATCCTCTATATAACGATTCCATCCAGACAGTCCCAATGGATCTGGTTCAATATTCGTTTCTTTTTGACTACTAGAATGTCTGGCTGAACTTGAATGGTTCTGTGCATATTTCAAGTCATCACCAAGTTCATAGCCCCTCTGTTTTTCTGCCTCTTCCAGACTAAGCAATCGTGCAACCATCATTTCTCGACCACCAACAAGAGACAATCCATTATGTCTGCAGCGTCTTTCTAATTCAGCCATGGGAAAGTTCAACAACTCCCTCGTAGCTGCGTCTTTTCCCATGGCCAAAAAGCAGCATCTTGGTTGGTTTTAGCATCACCTGCATCTTCAGAAGTAGTCTTTTTCTCTATATCAGGTGCCTCGCCACATACAGAGTGGAAGGGTACCACACCAGAGTTCCCAGACCGAAGAAGAGTAGCCCGCAATCCATTGAGGCATCTGAAAAAAGAAACCAGTCTGACCACACTTGCAATACTTTCATAACTCTTTCCTGCAAATTTAAAGCAAAATACACATCAACATCAGAAAGAGCATATGAAAGGGTATAGCTATGGCCGGATTAACTAAAGTAATCTTACCTTAAGGGCCTCAGCAGTGATCCTTCCAGTAATGCTACGATAAAAATCATTAAAGCTCTCCATTATGTCTGGTAATGTGGCTTCAAATTTGGTGCGGTATGCAGATGCATTTTTCACTGGAGCGCTGCTATTGTGGAGCACATCAGAGACAAGCATGAGTCTAGCAATTTTGGTGGGGATAGGGGTCTCCTTAAGAGTCAAAGATTCCGTCAAAACCTCAACTATCTGCAAAAGATAGACAGAATGAGAAAACACACAATCAGAAAAGTATGATGCTCTAGTATAATGAACATTGCTTTCATTTGTGAAGTTTCAATCGACAAACAGCTAAGCCATATTATCAGCACTTGCCTCCCCAGCAGCATCAGCATTATCCAATGTGAATCCCATAGCACCCTTTATCTGACTCCTCTCTAATGTTAATGCGCGCAGCATATCCTCAAACTCATCTCTTTGTGGATCAGTGAGTGTTCATTCCTACACTACAAGCTACAATATAATGAAACTAAAGTTAGACTATGAGAAAGTATCTGAATTAGAATTTCCATTCATGTATGTGACAATACCCTGCTTCTCCCTGCAGCATATGTGCTACTAGACTCTTTTCCGTGCTCAGGGCTTCTTAATGCTGGAAGAGAGGGCGGGATCCATCTGGAAGAGACAAATTCAATATTGCAACATTATTATAGTTCTTACACCAAGTAGTAAAATTTATCTAGTCTATAACAATAACTATAGTTCAGAAACACAAAAAAGTAACCTCTTCTTCCCTTCCACTGCCAGTAATCATGATAAAAGGTTCAGTTCACCACCTTTGCAGCGTATCACCCTGCATTCATGACAAACAAAATATTCAGTCCGAATACAATTATCATACCATGGAAAAATCGGAAGTTAATTACAAAAATCATATCCATGAACATATAACAAAGGATTTACCTGAGCAAATGAATAAAGCCTCCAAACATAGTAAGTATGCTCTTTTGATCCAAGTTCAAACAAGAAATGGAAAAGAGGATTCCCTCTGCCCCTTTCCATAATAGCTTGTTCAAATACACATCGACCGTCCAGAATATACAAAGCCATTGTATCAATAACATGGCGAAGGTGATCATCTTCCGGTGGAACAACCATTATATCAGGGACATTTGGGGTAAGAACCTACTTACAAAAAAAGACATAAAAAGGAAGAATACAAGGTTACTAGAGAACAATCAAACACACTAAAATGAAAGAACAAGTTAACTTACCAGCTCAGAATTCTGACTAGGAACAGAAGTGACAGGTGGACCTGATGGACCGGATAAAATTACAGTGGCACCCTGTAAGAAGAAGAAAAAACAGTACATGTAAGTAGAAGAAAAAAAGTACATGTACTTAGTGTTGGGGTTGAGAAGATGTCAACTCAAAGATGTGATAGGTGGCAACCAGCTCAGAGCTGATTCCTATTCATGGGATAACGGTTTGATGAAAAAATGCATCTTCCTAAAGGTGAAAATTTTAGGGTCTGTGACTCAAACCTACAAGTGTGTTCGCTTCTGATACTATCGATGCTTTTTGAGATATAACCCCACATCTAGAGAGGTCTATAGTAGGAAGACACGTGGTTAAGGTGGGTTCAACATCTGTTCCATATGATGCTTGTAATAGGTGGCCAATGGATTCGCCTCAGCACTTAGATTGACACTGAGTAGATGTTAAATCCTTTCTAAGGTATGATCAGTCAGAAAACATCAAGCTCAAGAAAATGAATATGTAACACACCTCCTTACTCCTGATGGCCATACGTCCTGGAGGGGGTGCAGGTAACGCTTGTGATGGGAGGGATACAGACTTTCCCCATCCAATCCAACTCATATTCATATACAACCACCCCTGCATATAAAAATTCTTTTTAATCCTTTTTTATACTTGCATGTCCATAGTGCATATAAATTTATTCAAAAAGCAGATAATATACTACAATAAATTCAGTCAGACATAAAAATAGTATTGCAATGATAACACATCTGGCGGGAAACTGAATGTACAATGGAAATTGAAGTAATCATCTCATTATTTTTTCATCATATATTTGCTAAAATTCAGCAGCCAAACTCATCAGCCAAACCTTGCATTTCATCCTTTGCTGCCTGTCCATCAGCTCTATTCATGAAAGCCACAAAGCCACAATTCCTTTGACGCCTCCGTTCCTCTTCAGTTCTAGGCCACATTATTTTCACACTGGCAATCAGCCCAAATCTTCCAAAGGTTCGTAAAAGAAAATTCTCATCCACCTGGACAAATCAACAGAGTATTCATTGACAAAAGTCCTTTATATCATATGCAAAAAAGAACATGTTACTACTTTTCAGAAAGATGGACCACACCTTTGGTGAAAGATTTCCAACATATAAATTTGTAGTTTGTGAATCACCATCATCAAGTGATCCAAGAAGTTTTCCATTTGAATCAAATTCATCAGGCATTTCATCAAAAGGACTAGAGGCCTGCAAATAGAGTTATCTTAGTGATTATATGACATAAGATTAGAAAAACAATGTTGATGAGAAGGTGAAAACAAATGATATACATGATAAAGATCTAATGTCATATAGATTTTAATAGAGATATTAGAATTGAACTATAATGAGTGAAAATTTAGGGAATAAATGATAAAGTGATAAAAATAACAACATTCATCTAATAAAATGACCTTTCCCTGATGGCCAAAAAAATGTATACACACACAAATGCACACTATAAAGATCTAAGTGGCATAAATGGTAGAAAGATATGATAAAGATATTACAATTAAATTATAACTAGTGAAAAGTTAGAGCATAAATGACACAGTGATAAAAATAACAACATTCATCAAATGAAATGCCCTTTCCCTGATGCCAAAAGAGTGTAAATACACACACACAGACAAACACATGTCTGCACATATGTTAAATCCAAAATAAATTCATAAAAATGATACAAAACATAAACAAACAAAATTTCTGGAAATTGATAGACATATAGCCGATCCATGACAACCTGTTACTGTACCAGGGAGCTAGAATTCTAACCATCTTTCATATGAGATTTAAAACCAACTCATACCAAAGAATTATCATTCGGCCGCCCATCACGCCAATGTTCACGCTCTTGATTTCGCCTCTCCCTCAATTCCTGTTCTTGCTTCAGCTCCTCCATAAATTGATCTATGTTTCAAGACTTTCCCTTTTCTTTCTCCTTCGGTTTTTCCTCCTCCCTCTACAATGTGTAATGGACAAAATTGAGAGCCAAACTTCATATCTAAAGTCATTTCCTCTATCTAGAGACTAACCTTCTTATCAGATTCTTTCCCTTTGGATGCCAAAGGCAGTGGTAAGAAAGATGTCACATACCTGTAGGAAATAATTTAATGACACACTTGCTTGTTACCAGAACACTTTTACTTGACATTAAATAATTAGAATATAGAAGAGAAAAGGGAAGTAAGAGATAATGACATTATAGCTTTAGCTAATTTTTTTAACTTAAGCCATTGCAAGGAGCTAACTTGTAGCACCTGTTCAGTCATTCATTTCTGCAATACCTTTCAGCTAAAACCTTGAATGCAATATAAAATTTGAATAACAACAACACATCATAGAATCCAATAAAATATTTTGGTCCATATAATATAAATCTAATGCAACTATTTTCCTACTACACAAAAGAAAAGTATATGATACTAAGCCATACAAGCCTGTAACTTGTTTCCGTAGAAACCTCAGAGTAAAAAAACTGAAAATAAGGCTTCCAGAATGCCTCAAATCAACATTGGAGAAACACAAGATAAAATTCATCCCTGACTGTCAGTCATAGAGGTTAATAATATTTGCACAAGTATAGGCATTGATGCTTACAGCCTAGAACTAGATGCTTGCTTAAGATATTGTATCAAAACCTAATTGCATTTGATGGTTGATAAATGAAAAGTAGCAAGCTCATAAAGCGTTATCAAAAGAGAAGAGTAAAAATCATCATATACAAGCTTGGAATTTATTTAAAGGAGATGAAACATTTTTATTATTATTTCTGTAATGCCATGAAGTAAAAGGCAGGAATAACAGCAGTATCGATTAGTGGATTTTAAAGGATCAGATATTAAATCATGAGCAATATAATTATCCTAGTTATGAAGGTTTATCAAAAAAAATGGTTAATCAAAAGCATTTCTTTACCTACTCCCCTTCTTTGGAACAGATACACCATCTTTGGACTTTTCACCTGCCGCATTCTCCCCTTGAAATGATTCAACGAAATCTGCGTATAAGCGAGCTGTTTCATCCTCAGCTCTCTGCAAACATAATACCTACACAGTCTCAGTAAAATCATTGATTGAATCAATCGAAAACGAAACAAGCGCCGGCCGTACCTTCTGCTTGGCCTCTTTCTCCTCTCTGTACTTTTGGAAGGGTGTCTTCTTCCGCGTGATGGAGAAGGAGCTCATTTTGCATAACCTCCTGAAATCACCGATGCATCAATCAAAAAGAAATTTGGGAATAAATTTCAAAACCCGATCTCCTCCTAAGCAAATCTACTTACCGAACCCTAGCAGTAGTCGGATTCCGATCCCTTGTCTATTGTGCAACGCCCAAGCGGTGGACGAACGACGACGATCACAACCCCTCACGCCCTAATTCTATAGTCCTTGGGGTTCCACCCGCTAATCTCTAAAACCAAATTCTATAGTTCTGTTAGACCATACTAGCCTTTAGGTAAATTTGATCTTTTCGATTTTTTTTAAATGCCATTATTCTTTTCTTTAATTTTTTATTTTATCATTAAAGTATGATTTTAAGGCTTCACAACTTTAACTGCACCACATTTTATTTATTTTTTCTCCTTTTTGTTTTTAAATGTAGCAAATTACCATCTAAATCTTTAAACATTAATTTACAGTTTTGAATGAAAAAATTAAATGGTATTTGAGGTACTTTAAAAATTTAACGTTTGACAAAAGTCAAAGTTTTCTTCTAGTTTTATTAATAGAGATAAATATACAAATTTATCGCTAAATTTAGTAATATTTAGATTTAAATAGTAAAATTTAAACTTTTTCTCCTTCAATATTGCTAATTTTTTTAAGAAAGGGCCAATAAAGTCACCTTTAAACCTTGATTAATGAAACCGTAAGATACATGGGAGACATATGACCTATACCCCGAAATACAAAGCACGTCTAAACAGTCCTCGAAAATAATACCCAATGACCCTAAAATAAACATGTATCCTAACAAGCACCATTTTAACGAAGAGTGTAACATTGACAACTCGCATCGTTTTACAAAGAATGTGACATACCATCGGAAAGATAACTCTATGACGAAGAAGCATCGGTACACATAAAAGCGTTGCTTTCCAAGTATGCTGCCACTTACAACAAGTGACACTGAGTTTCATCCTACCACTAGGAGGTTGCGACCATTTGACATTGCAAGGACTCGCAACTTACCTATGTCAGACAAGGCACTCAAGGTGCCAATATTGGGACAACGCCCTCCTCTTCTTATTGAAAGCAGAAACATATTAATCTCTAAACCAACAAAACAAAATAGGAAACAAGACATGATTGTCATATGACACATAATCTAGGAAGCATAAATAGATAAAAAATGTAAGAATAAAAGCAGTCTGGGCCAAGCCCAATAAGAGAACCCTAGCCCAATCATTATTCCAGGAAAGAGGGAGACCATCAACAAACCGGAAGGCCCAGCCCAATCCAACAGTCACCATCGCAGCTCCTGCCATTGCGCTGCCCTGTAACTCTCGTCAGGTCGTCTTCTCTCGAACTGTTATCCTTGATCTGTGCTCTCCATTGAAAGAAGCACCATCCCAGATCAACTTCGAGACTTTCCAAATAAGGATCGACACCCTCCTCTTCGCTCCATAGAGGGGCATTGGTAAGTAACGCCATCCCAGATCGGCAAACAAAACCCCATCCATATCAGTTTTGCTTCGACTGACCAGAGCCGCATCACCACTAAGCACCACCCCATTTCGAATCCGCCATCTCTTCCAGTGACAAGACCATGAAGAATAGAACCAACACCCACCAACCGCTACAGTCTCCCCTTTCCTCACCTCACACCCATCCACTGTGACTTCTCGACAGAAAAGAGATCGAGAAAAACCAGCTTCACTCATACCCACTCGGGGTCGACAGAGGCCCGTCCCAAGATTGATAGATTTATCAATTTTCACTATCAATTTTTAAATTTATCAACTTTTAAAGTATTTGTTTGAGCAAAAAATTCATCTAAAAATCGAAAAAATTACAGTTTATCAATA
Organism: Comarum palustre; assembly: GCA_951800085.1. Classification (NCBI taxonomy): domain Eukaryota; kingdom Viridiplantae; phylum Streptophyta; class Magnoliopsida; order Rosales; family Rosaceae; genus Comarum; species Comarum palustre. The sequence goes on from OX637589.1 coordinate 18,533,384, forward strand.
TTGTTGGAAGATGCTCTTATTGTTTTACTCGTCTTTTTATATTTTTCTCTTAATCCTTTTATTTATTCTAAAAATAATAATAGTCTTTACATACTTGTGTTTCTCCAATAAAATTTGTTCGATTCAAAAGTTGAAAACAAAACAATTAAAATAATATCCCGTAATTGAATTTATACTCATTAATGGTTGAGCATAAAACTTTTAATGTAAACATAACATGTTTAGACTGTAATGCTTTTTATTAAGAAACGCTTATGAAACGAGTGAGATTCTCAATCTCACTTGTGGGGGCACATTTAAGTTGTTATATCGTTAGTTGCACATTACACATAATTTTGGTACAGTTTAGTCTTGGTTGAATTCATCCCATAATGTCCAAACTTCTTGATCGATCCAGCTATCATGTACCCTGATCGCAACATTCTCTAATACAAAGGAGGCTAGATAGATATTCATCAAATATTTTGAAGAACACAGGCAAGAAAAAGTGCATCAAAATGTCCTATGTAGCTTTAACAATAGTCAGTTATTAGTGCTCTATGCAGGGGCGGATCCAGCCCATAAGCAAGGTGGGCTCAAGCCCACCCAACTTGGATTTGTAAAAAAAAAACCTGTGTATATATTTAACCCAGCCCACCCAGTTTTTAACACCCAGCCCACCCAAACTTTGAAAAAAAAAAAGAACTTAAACTACCGAAGCCCGTCTCTAATCACTCCCCCCCTTCCCGTATCTGCAATTCAGCATCTCTCTCTCTAGTCTCTACTGAGTTTACTCAGTTACTCTCCCAGTCTTCCTCACTCAGCCGCTACTCGCCTACTCCCTCAGGCCTCAGTCCTTCACAAATCCCAATTCTCCCTCTTTAGTCTCTTCCTCCCAGCCCCACTCAGGCACTCAGCAGTCAGCCCCTCTGCCCAGCTACCCCTCACGGCTCACGTATCTCTCCGACGAGGCGACGACGGCGACGAGGCTTTTCCGCCGCCTGGGACATGCTTCTTTAGTTCTTCTATTTCTAGTCTTCTACAGCCCCTACAGGTATTAAATGAAGAATAAACGGATCTTTAATCGAATTTTTGTTCAATTTTACACTTAATTAGTTAATTTATCTTTGTTAGATTTGATATAGTGCGAGTCTCTCTTGTTTTGTTCTTTGAATTGGATTTTGGTGTTTTTTATATGTCAAGATTCCAGAAGATGCAAGTGAATAAGTGACGGGAGATTGGCATTTGGCAGCCCCTCAATTGAAGAAGAAGCATGACAGATTGACAGGTTTGTCTCTAATCTCTATGAAGTATGAAATATGCTTAATAATGTTGAATGACACTGCGTTTGAGTTTTGACTGTGTGAGATTGTTGGTTAATGATTATTGCAATTTGCAAACTGATTTAGTATGAGATATTATTGATTTTGCCTAATAGAGTAGTGTCATAGTGTGTCTAATATAAGTATTGTCTCTTGATTAATAGGTGTTGTCTGTTAGAGTAAAATGTCGAACCCAGGGCCAAAACCAAAACGATTGAAAAAAATTACTGGATGGTTTCAAAGGACCAATGTCTCCGGTTCAAGTTCAAATTCGATTTCTAATCCTTCCATAACTTCTCCAAACTTTGATGATCCACCACAACCTTCTGAGCCTCTAAATACTGATGATCCACCACAACCTTCAGAGCCTCCAAATACTGATGATCCACCACAATTTGTAGAGCCACCAAATATGGTCAATGCTCTTGAGCGTGATCCTGGATTACGTGCTCCTATATGGAAATATCCAGCTAATGAGCGTGAAATTGTTCGAAAAGCCTATATTTTGTTGGGGCCGTTTCAACCTGAGTTGGATTTTCCATCATCAACACATGGGGCTCAACAACGTAAATTTCAGTCTTCTTGGTTCAAGGATAATCCATGGCTCGAGTATTCAGTTGCTCTTGATAAAGCATACTGCTTTCCTTGTTTTCTTTTCGACACTGAAGATTCTCGCAATCAGACATTCACTGTTGAAGGGTTTAGGAATTGGAAGAGGGTTTTTGGTAGTGATAATGTGTTTATGAAACATGTGGGGGGCATTACATCTTCACATAACGCTGCAATGCAAAAATGGGGTTTGTTAAGAAACCCAAGAAAGCAAATAGAAAGAGTTCTTGAGAAAAAGTCACAGAAGGATGTGGAAGACAACCGATTGAGGCTTAAGATTGCTATAGAGGCAGTTAGATTGCTAGCAAAGCAAGGAGCTCCATTTAGAGGCCATGATGAATCTGAAGGTTCCTCGAATAAAGGATATTTCATGGAGGTCATAAATTCCTTTTCAAGAATAAGTTTGGATGTGGAAAGAGTTGTGTCAAATGCTCCTGGAAATGCTAAGTACACCAGTCCAACAATTCAAAAGCAGCTCCTAAATATTCTTGGTAACAAAGTGAGGAGGAAGATACGTGATGAAATTGGCCATTCTGCATGAAATTGTCCAACAATTTAATGCGGCATCCTGCATTAAAGGAGGTGAGAAAGGAGGAAATTGCAAATTTGGTAGCTTGTGGTGAACTTCAAACAGGTACTGGTGCTAACCAAATTTTTACTTTGCAACGAGCTGGTGCCACTCGTTGGAGCTCACATTTTCGTTCTGTCAAGGCTATGATTGAATTGTTTAGCTCAATAAAGATAACTCTTGTTGATATGGTTAAGCATGCTGCTGTGGAATTTCAAGGACAAGCCAAGGCTGTTCTAAAGAGGTTGCGGTGTTTTGATTTTGTGTTCTGTTTGCTTCTAATGAACAAAGTAATGAAAATTACTGAGATTCTTTGTCAGACATTGCAGCGAAAATCTCTTGACTTTGTGCATGCTATGAAGTTTGTTGCACATACAAAGGATCTTCTTCAAGGCATGAGAGATAATGGCTGGATAGATTTGGTAAGCCATGTTGAATCTTTTTGTGAAAAGCATGATCTTGATATGCCTGACATGAATGCTTCTTATAAGGATGGTACGGGTCGTGATTGCCAACAAATGAATTTCATTACATTTGAGCATCATTACCGTGTGAATGTATTCAATGCTGTGATTGATTTTCAGCTGAGTGAGTTGAATAGAAGATTCTCAGAACAGACATCGGAACTCCTTATACTTTGTTCAACTCTGGATCCCTATGATACTTTCAGGAAGTTTAAATGTGAGGATGTTTGCAATCTTGCAAAGCAGTTTTATCCTGAAGATTTTGATGATGGTGAAATGTATGCTCTAGAATTAGAGTGTGCATTTTATGAGAAAGATATGCGTAGTGATCCTGAGTTTCAAAACTTAGAGTCCATTTCTGATTTGTGCCACACCTTGGTTCAAACAAGGAAGTCTGAATTCTTTCCTATGCTTTATAGATTGATTTGTTTGGTGTTGACTATTCCTGTTTCTACTGCAACCACTGAAAGGGCATTTTCAGCTATGAACATCATTAAGAACAGACTTAGAAGCAAAATGGGAGATGACTTTCTTGGTGATTGTATGGTCCTTCACATTGAGAAAGAGTATGCTGAATCTATTAGCAATGATGAGGTGATTGAAGAGTTTGAAGCTTCATCCACTCGTAAAGTTAGATTTAGCTAGTTTATGCCTTCATATTGTATCGCATAGCATATCTAGTATCATTGTTTAACTTGTGTAATAGTTGTGCTTATGCATTGGAGGGGCAAGGCTCATTATGTCCTCCCTTGACTAGGTGTACCATTTTCCTGCCATTAATATAAATTTCTCTCGCACCGTCGAGATTCCTTTTTTTTTTTGTTAGGAAACTCAAGCCCACCCAAGATTGAAATCCTGGATCCGCCACTGGCTCTATGGCAGGGTCGTGTTCATCTAATTACCAACAACAAACTCAAGCTTAATTATTCTTGGATGTTTTGTTTTCAAACTTGAATGTAAATCTAAGTTTATTTAGTCCATTGGTGACCACTGCTGCTCTGCCAATATCCTAGTTGTAGGCAAACCTTTTGAGAAGATGGGGGAAGAGAGGAGATTGCAGTAGAGGCATTTGAGAAGAAAACAATCATAAGCATATACTGTATGACAATCATCTATGCTATTTGCCCAGTCAGCCCTAGATCCATCACCAGTGTCGGCACTACGAACAGATATAGCCACAGGGCTCAAACTGGTTCTAATTAAACCAAATACAAAAGGGTCTGACCTGTATCGATGAGCATACAGCAACAGTTTGTATGCTCTCCTACGAGCATAGACACCCAAACCAGATACCAAAGTTGCAATATAACACATTTCAATTACCAACAGAAGCAAGAGCAGCCACAAATTAATTCACACAGAAATAGAATCCATCCACTAATAAACATAGTAAACATCATCGAAGATCATGGTGGAGCCAGAAGGCCCTTATTGGGATTGAAATTAAACTTAAGAAACAACACGGCCAACAACGGGGTACTTGGCTAGGAACTTGTTCTCCCAGTCGGAGAGGACGCCGATCTCCTTGTCGGAGAGGCCCTGGAGGTCGGCAGTGATGTCTTCTTCGTTCTTGGTCATCTTGGCCAGAGCTCGGCTGGCGTCCTTGCCGGCAAACATGGCGTATGGACCTCCAGGACCGTAAAACGACTTGCCGTTGCTCACGTCGAAGATCCGACCCTTGAGTGCCACGTATATGGGCTTGGATGGGTCTGTGCCGTTGTATTGTATCAACTCCTCTGCTGTTAGCTCCATCGCCGCCGGATTCCTTCCTTTCGCAAGACAATTATTAATCACCCACTCAAGACCCAACAATTCCTTTCTTATTTATCGCTCAATATCTGCAATGACGCTTATACCCCCAAATAAACCCCTTTATTATTTTCTGCAGACCAGAGGGACATCAACTATTTGACCCAAAAAAAATAGAAAATTTCATCAACCAGTAAGAATGTAAGATCAGACAACCAAAATATCAAACATAAAAGAAGCAACCAGAATTCATACCACATTTTGAACAATTGCTACAATACAAGGTAAGTACGATTGTCAGTAGATGTATCTTACACATGTAGCATATATACATACTGCAAAACTTCTGAGATTTGTTCATATTATTAGTTTATTACAACTCAGAAAACTTGTCTGAAAGGTTTGCCATGACAAATCCTGCAAAAACCTGAGTCCACTAAAAGCTAGTTATTCTCATCTGCATTATGGTGGGGATTCAATAGTCACAGGGTACAACATACCTGAATGCAACCAAAGATGTAAACTGCAGAGAATGGACGACCGTGAATCACCATGTCAGCAACCATAGCAAGAGGAATTGTCAAGGACATGCCCAATGTTGCTACTAATGGAGATGTCCAAACCACAGAAAGAGCCCTGTCCGAATTTGAGTTCGTGTTAAAAGGCATGTATGGTGGTAGATTTTATGCACCACAAACAATGCTTTACAATTCATACCAAAAATAATCTGAAAGAACAATCCCCACAAAGCCATTTAACAGCACAGCCTCCCAACATACCCTGACGGTGGAAATTCAAAAGAGGGTTCAATCCCAATAGCAGTCAGCGGCCACACTGCATGTGAGAACATTTTTGTGAGAGGTTCGCATATAAGCCGTCTCCCGTTGTAAACTCATTAAAGCAGAGAATTATTTTCTTTTCTTCTCACAACCTCACTAAGATGATTTTGAAATTTCGAACTAACTAGCTCTAGATATTATCATAGCAATATACATATAACCAAAACCTTATTCTATAACGGAAGTGCAAGCTATTAGATGTTTCCCTTAAAATGAATTCAATGTAATCTAATTAAGCCAAAATATTTGGAATGATTTAGACATTAAAATAAATCATGGAAGTACGATTCCACTCACCAAGCCACCACAGACCAAGAAGAGTGAAGAGACCAATATTATCCAAATAGCTTTTGCACATCAGCCTTATCCCCTTCCCCTTCTGATCCAGCATATTTCCTGAGTAACACTATGAATAACACAACTATAGAAAACAATAAAGAAAAAAAGAAAACTCTTGTATTGATTTATGAAGATTACAATCAAGTATATATAGACAACCAAACACAGTTAGCCCGTCATACCTAGCCATACCTAGTCATACCAATCACTACCTAATACTTACACAAGGTAAGGAGGTAAACATAACACATACACAAGGTAAAAACCATACTTTACTAAATACTGTACTTAATAATATATACACCTACAACCATACTTTACTAAATATTGTACTAAATAATATATATTTCAATACTCCCCCTCAAACTGGATCAAGGATATTGATCCAAGCTTAGACAATAACTGATGAAACTGGACAGAGGGTAGAACTTTGGTAAAAACATCAGCAAGTTGATCATGGCTACTAGTATACACAGTTGAGATCACCTTGCCTTGAACTTTCTCTCGAACATAATGACAATCAACTTCAATATGTTTGGTTCTCGCATGGAAGACTGCATTTGAAGCTATGTGCATTACAGCTTGATTGTCACATAATAGTAACATAGGATGAGACTGAGAGTATCCTAGATCAGCTAGGAGATATTTAAACCAGATTAACTCACAAGAAGTTGAGGCCATTGCTCTGTACTCTGCTTCTGCACTTGAACGAGTAATCACGTGTTGTTTTTTGTTTTTTCAAGTGACTAAATTTCCATCAACTAGAGTACAAAATCCAATTGTAGATGTTCTGTCAAGCTTGTTCCCAGCCCAATTCGCATAAGTAAATCCTACAATGTTGCTGTGACAATTCTTCCTCATGAGAATACCTCTGCCTACAGATCCCTTAAGATATCTTAACAATCTATTAACAATGAGCATATGAGAATCAGTAGGAGCATGCAAGAATTGGCTAATGATACTCACTGCAAAGGTGATATATGAGTTATATGAGTTTCCTAACCAATCTTTGGTACTCATGAATTAAGAGAGATTCACTTGCTGCATTCATTTGGAACTTGCAACCCAAAGGAGTGACACAAGGTTTATTGTCAGACATATCTACTTCTTGAAGTAGATCCAAAAGATACTTTATTTGGTTTAAGAACAAACCCTTCGTGGAATTGGCCATTTCTATGCCAAGAAAGTATTTTAACCTTCCCCAATCTTTGATGGCGAAAGTCTGATCTAAAGATTGCTTGAGAAGATTAATTTCTTCCAAATTCTCGCCAGTAATGATGAGATCATCAACATAAATAAGAACACAAAGTTTACCTGCATATCCTTTCTTGACAAACAAGGATGAGTCTGCATTGCTTCTTTTGAATCTAGAGGTTTCCAACACAGAGCAGAGTTTTGAATACCAAGCTCAGGTGATTGTTTTAAGCCATAGATAGTCTTATGTAGCTTACACACTTGTTAGGAGTGCCTTCTTGTGGACGCCCGGGAGCTGCATATAAACTTCTCCTAATTCTCCATTTAAGAAAGCATTTTTCATATCTATTTGAAACATAGGCCACTCATGATTCACCGCCAACAACACCCTCACAATATTCATATTTGCCACGAGAGCAAATGTCTCCCTGTAATCCACTCCATATGTCTGAGACTCTGAGTAAAACCCCTTACCACTAACTGAGCTTTATGTCTTTCAATTGAGCCATCAGATTGGAATTTGGTTTTGAAAATCCACTTACTCCCTATAACTTTCTTATCAGCTGGAAGTGACACCACACTCCAAGTTTTGTTTCTAGCTAATGCTTGTAACTCCTCCTGCATAGCCTTTTTCCATGTTGGTTGAAGGTTGGCTTCCTGAAAAGTTCTTGGTTCACTTTCACTTGAAATGTTGGAGAGAAAAGCAGCATGCGATTTTGACACTTTGTCATAAGAAAGAAACTTTTAAATTGGATACCTTGCAGTAAAGGTTTTGTAATTGTCCCACTTTGATAGAGGTTGCCTAATTCGAGTGGGATACCTCCTTTGAGGTTGAATCTCAACAACCTCTTCTTCAACATCTTCAACATCTTCCTGTGTTGCTTCAGTAGGCAACACCTATTCATTTTGTCCTAAACATCTTCCTGTGTTGCTTCAGTATGAATTTTTGAGGAAAAAATGTTCATGACAAGATTGCGAAAGTCTTAGAAGACCTTAAAGAGATGACTTTTGAATTTTAACAGATAAACCCAAAATAATCATCAACAAAAGTAGCATAATACTTATAACCATCACATGAATCAAGGGGGGCTGGACCTTAAATATCTGAATGAACAAGTTCAAACATTTTACTGGCTCTAGAAAGAGATACATCAAAGGGAAGTTTAACAAATTTTGCTAATTGACAAATCTCACAAATGAGAGAATTTTTACAAAAACTAAGAAACAATATAGACAAAATAGCTTCTGAAGGATGTGCAAGACGTTGATGCCACAACTGGTGCTCTTGATCTAGGTTTAGGAGGGTTTAGAGGACTCTTGAAACATTAAAGCTTTTGGATAGGTAGTACAGCCCATTGAGGTGAAAACCTTCACCAATCACCTTCGAAGTTGCTAGATCCTGGAAAATGACTTTATGAGGATAGAAAATAGCCATGCACTTGAGAGAATTTGTAATTCTTGCCACAAACTATAATTGAAAAGGAGATGAAGGAACATATAGGGTTGTGGATTCAATATCTTTTGACAAAAGATTGATTTTCCCTTTTCCTAACACAACTACTCCCTTCCTATTAGTAACTGACACAATAGAAGGTTTTGATAATTTTTCAAATTCATAGAGTTCAGTTTTTATTTATCATGTGATCAGTGACACCTGAGTCTATAATCCAAAAATCATGCATAGTACTGACATTAAGAGGAGTAGAGAATGCATTGAGGATACCTGGAATCTCATCTAGAGATAGTCCATCAGTTTCAGCTAAAAAAGTAGCAAACTTGCCTAGGAGTGCAACTTTGTTTTCCTCATTACTTTCAGTTCCAACTTTCTTCAGTTGAAGGTAAGCTGCAAAATCATGTATCAATGCAGTAGGATTTGTGGTGAAATCCACTAATCCTTCATTAGCAGCTGCATGGTTGGCCTTGAAAGTGTGGCTAGATGTTGGCTTTATCTGGAAACTCTTAGCTTCCCTTGAGAACCTTTGCTCCTTATCAAACTTTGGCTTTAGCTCGAGATGCAAACCATAGATCAGGCCTCTTCCCTTTATACACCCTGTGCTTGGCACTTATGGAGTTTGATGCAAAAGCCTTTGAATCTGAAGCACTGACTTTGGTATCTGCATTCATGACCTTCATCCTGACTTCCTCCCTTTGAATGGTAGAACATATACTCATTAGGGTTGGTAGCTCAAGACTCATGAGAATATGACTTCTTAAGTCTTCATATTCTGGTCTCAAGCTAGCTAGCAATTGGAAGATTTTATCTTCTTCTGCTCTTTGTCCCAACTCCATGTCTACAGTAGTGTGAGGTCTGTAGATATTGAGCTCATTCCACTTGCTTTTCAACCTTCCAAGGTGCTGGATGAAGGAGTTACCTTCTTGCTGAAGGTTGGAAATGTCTTTTTGGAGTTGGAAAACTCGAGTAGCATTGTTTTGATTTTCATACATCTCTTCTACAACCTTCCAAAGATCCATGGCTAATTCCGAGAAACTGAAAATTTCATAAACAGCAGGTTCTATGGAGTTGAGAAGCCAAGACATGACGAGCAGATCTTTGGCAAGGCAAACCTTATATGTGGGAGTGAGTTGCTCAGGAGGTTGAACACTTCCATTTATGTGTCCAAGCTTTGACGTCCCTCCAAGTGCAAGAGATATAGCTCTTGACCAAGAGAGATAATTGAACTCATTGAGTAAGACAAATGTGAGACGAAGATTTGGATTACCTTCACCCTCAGATGATAGAATTGTAGAAATAGATGGAGAATTAGAATAATCTTGTTCATCTGTCATTGTTGCTTGGAAAGAATCACAACAATAACAAGATCACAAGAAAACAGCAAGAGATGGAAAAACAGAAGAAAGAACACTAATGGTGTTCTGGTTGTGATACCATGTAGAAAAAGATGAGAAAAAGAAAACTCTTGTATTGATTTATGAAAATTACAATCAAGTATATATAGACAGCCAACCACAGTTAGCCAGTCATGTCTAACCATACCCAGCCATGTCAATCACTACCTAATACTTATATAAGGTAAAGAAGTAAACATAACACATACACAAGGTAAGGTGGTAGGTACCTACCACCATACTTTACTAAATACTGTACTAAATAATATATATACCTACCACCATACTTTAATAAATATTGTACTAAATAATATATCAATAACAACTCAATATTTTAGATATGATTGCATATCAGTTATATATCTCAGACTCACAGTTACGAGTTAAGGTGTAAAATTGCAGTAGCACCGGATTTGTCGATGAAATAGCTATACCTATGAATAATCCATATGATGCTGCTGACAGAAGACCCAAAATGTCTCCCGTTATTGAGTGCTTTCTAGTTCTTGGCAAGAGGAACAAAAGAGATTTAAGTAAATAACAATATGCCAGTAAAAACCAAACATAACATTAAGAAACTTTGCTAGAAGAATCTACTTCTATTCTATGCCAAAGAACATAACATTAAAGATCTATTTCTATTTCTTAGGCAAACAAGACAAAGAAAGGATATCCTCAAAGATCAAATTACAACTGCTGGTTTAAGCACCAATAAGACTTACTCAGATACACTGAGCAGTTCTCATCTGGTGCCCAAGTTTTTCCAGCTGTGGTCATGGCAACACCAGGCATGCTGATAAAAACAGCAACCATCTTTGGAATGTTTATGGAGTCATGACGAAGAAGTGCTCCAAACAAAAGTGTAAAGAGCCACAATGTAGAAGTTAGAACAGTTGTACTTGCAACACTAGTATTTGCCAGTGCAGAATTCGACAAATACTGCATGAAGTCAAAGAGATTTCAACACGTCACTGATGGTTCTCTTATGGGACATTGAGACATTGGCCAAAAATCCCAAAATCATACAACTATATCCACAATACTGCAATAGATTTCTAGATCAATATATTAATGTGTTGAGCAATTTTAACTATCGAGCACTGCAAAGAAGTGACAAGTCCCAAATGTTATAAAAAAATTAAAAAAAAGTTCTCGAACAAGTCATGTTACCTCGTAATAAACCATGCCGGAGTAAGAATTAAACCACATTTTGCAATTTCCAATGGACCAAGTTGATTTCTTTTTGCAAGAAGAAGAGGCTCATCTACTTGATTCTTATCCTTCTATGGTAACCCTTCTTCCCTGTCGTTGAAGTCTTTATCAGTAATTAAGGAACTTGTGATATATGTTTCTGCACTGTGATGAAATTGATTTGTTGTAAGAGGGATTGAAAATCTCTGGGCCTTTCATTTTCAAATGCCCAGTGTTGCAGCGTTCCTGAGAGGAGGTCGCGCGTACCGAAGTCAGGGCATAGTCAATTAATCCGTTGTTGCTCACATATTGATTTAGGTATAACTTCCATGTAAACTGCTCTGATTACCCCAATTTAGATAATTGAATAGGTTAGTGAAGCGTAGATGTGACTTGAGGAGCAAAATGACTCCAGGAGTTGGAGATTGAGTTAAATTATTCATGGAAGTGTTGATTTAGTTTGCAGGAAGGGTTGTTCATTTCAAGGGGGTTTCGGTAAGAAGTTCCCTTGAGATGGTCCCCACAAGATTTACTTCAGGTTAAAGGGGTTTAACCCGAGATGGGTCCTGACATGCGGCGTCGAGCGGTGGCCGGAAGCGGCCAAAAACCGTCGAGCATGGCGGAAGCAGGGAGAGCTCGAAGGAGAGCCGTTGACCCGAAGGTGGGATCTTTGACTTCGGTTAAAGGTCTCACCCCTTTTTAAAGGAAAATGGACGGCCAGGATTAGATCTAAAAAAGATCCAACGGTCCAGATTTAAATAAGGTAAACAATAAAAGGTTAAATGGTAAAAACTATTTACCAAAAATAGTAATTAAAAGTTACCAAAAACTTCAGAAATTCACAGAAAATTAACGGAAGCTCCAAAAAATATTCTGAAAATACCGGGAAACTCGTGTCGACACATACAACACCGTGTCCATAAAATGAGGAATTTGAAGAACTTAGAAAAACTTGAAAATAAACGTGATCGTTCACTCGTGAAGTTACCGAATGCGACTTAATCCTCAGTAACTCGTTATTAACCACGGTACGAACGTGCGTGGTGACATAATTTTGTTGCCTTGTGATTGTAATGCACGTTGAGATGTACACTTCTATGTGGTGTATGTCATCTATAACTTTTACATAAAGATCCAGCAATACGGAATTTGTCCAGAAAAAAGTACAATCTCCGTTTTAACTAGCAACTATTTATACTAGCAGTAGCCAGTAGGAATAACCTATCCTTGCTCTCACAGTCAAGGGAAACTTCAGAATCTAGAAATGTATAAGATACAAGCAACAGTCATTACCCAGATGGGCAAGAGGGCTCACAATCTCCTATGTGTCCTTATGAAATTTGTTGTGTTCAATGCAATACCAGCTGAGCATGCATAAGCTCCGCCAGAGCAAACAGCTGCTGATACTAACAGAAGAGCCTTCCATTGTCTTCCGGAGATTAAAATAGCCAATGCGGTCAATGAAACAGCAATAGCAGAAAGGGCATTTTTCCAAGCTTGGAAGGCTTTGACAACATTTCTGCACTCTTTGCAATGAACCACATGCCGGAAATACCGGTTGGCCAAATTTGGAGCATGCATGGCGCCGACGCCTCCCTTGGCAGGCATAGATGCCGATACTCCTGCAACAAGTCCAGCAGGAGCATGTTCGACCACAGCAGGCTCTTTGGGCAATGATATTGTGCTGTGGCCAAAGTGGTAAGGCATCCCATGCCCGACTTTGTCCATCCATTTTCTGTATTCAGCTACCCATGTATCTGAGGATTTCAAGTTAAGGTAGAGATTTTTGGTGGGCACTTTTTCTTTCATAAGTATCTCATTTTGAGATGATAGAAATCCCATGTCTTGTTCAAACACCTTTCCTGCATTCTGATGGAAGTACCACTTGGGAAACAATTTTGCAAGAGGAGACCTTTTCGTTCCTCCAAACCTCACAATGAGCATGGATTTCCCTTGTCCGGTTGGTCTACAAAGAAAGAGACCTGAGAAGTAGTGTGTTTCCCCAGTCTTGTCGTCAACAATTTCTCGATTGTTCTGAAGAGAACAAGGTGCTTCAAAGCGCAAGAAGCTGGAGGCGGATGCGGACTGATCACCAATTGTCTTCCCCCACCAGCCTGCAAATCCTCGATCGGTGCGTTGGGTGACCTCAAAACGCAGTGGCTGAGCATCTTCCCTTTTCGCACTCCAGTCTGTCCGATCATGTGAGATTGGAACATGGGCTGGATCCATGAGGTTTTCCAAAAGTATGGAGTGATCATAAGGAAGCTCATGAGTTGTTGAAGTATCTTGGAACCCTGGCTTGTCAAAGTTCTCAAACCAAGGAAGCTTAGCAGGGTTTGGTGGCGTCTTATGGGACATCCAAACCCACACTACACCTTGCGAATCCCTCACCTCATATGTTTTCACACAAGCCGATCTAGGAATTTTGGCATCAGCCGGAAGCTGTAATACAGACATCATCAATATCATTTTTGGTTAATTAATCATTTCAATGATCCTTAATTAAGATGACAGACAGACCTGAGGGATCTTGACACATTTTCCTGCACCTTGGAATTGCCAACCATGATATAAACATTCCAGTCTTCCATCAACCAGTTGGCCTTCTGATAACTTCGCCAACCTAGCTCAGAGAAGAGAGGCCTAGTCTTAGCTAAGAGAATAGAGATCAAACTAAGACCAGACAGTTTACCTGTGGGGGCAGCGATCTTGGTAGCACTGAAGTACACCGTTGCCGTCTCTGTAGAGAACAAGTTGCTGATCGAAGACAGTTAGACCGAGAGGTGCATCCTCTGGAATGTCCTGGGTGAGGTAGAGAGGGTACCATTCCTCCGTCCAGTCATAGTCCGCTACGATCCGCTCTCCTCTCAGCTCCTGCTCGCTGGTAGGACCAACCAAGAGGACCTTGTGATCTTCGTCATCGTCGTCCAGTGCTGCTGCAGGCTTGATGTCTGCGACTGCACCGCACTTGATCTTCCGTGTTGGGACGACGGTGAGTGGTGGTCTGTGTGCAACCGGGACTAGTTTAAGCGGTTGTGTAGACGAGGTTAGCGGGGACAGGAGAGAGCTGGAAAAATGCGAAAGAAACGGATGCAACAAAGCCATGTTTAATTAAGAGATGGAACTAATGAAGTAATAGAGGAAGAAGATGATTATCCAACACAGCTGAGGCTGAGCTGACGACGGAACAAGACATGTGAATATGTGATACCAGAGTGACCAATAGCCAAATGGGTTGGTTGGGTGTAGCTTGTGAGCTTGTTGCACCAGTTCTGGCCACACAATCTCTCTTCTCGAACAGTCTTCAGTCAACCAGACTCACTATTTTTCAATACGAATCAAACGGCCTATTATCAAAGCTGGTCAGCGTCGTGCTAATTAGGCCAAGATCGGAGGTTCGAGACCTGCATGGGCCAAATTAATTTTATGTGAATGGTTTTGTACTTGTAAAAAATCACTATTGCCCTAGTAGTGTTTTAGTCGGGCAACTAGAAAGCGGAGTTAAACCCAGACCTCAAATTTTAGTTAGGAGCGAGTGCGAGCCTCAGAATGAAAATTGCAGTAGAAGGTTGTATGCACGGTGACCTCGACAATGTCTACAGAACACTCCAACACATCGAAAAAGTTGAGAACACCAAAATCGACCTCCTCCTCTGCTGCGGCGACTTTCAGGTTTCACATTCTTCTTCCCCAAATTCTCTTGTTTGCTGAAACTCTAAAATTAAATAAAACGAACTATCAGGCTGTGAGGAATGAGAATGATTTGGAGAGCTTAAGCGTTCCCCGAAAGTACCGTTCCATGAACTCGTTCTGGAAGTACTATTCCGGCGAGGAGATTGCTCCGTATCCAACCATATTCATCGGGGGCAATCACGAAGCTTCTAATTATCTGTGGGAACTGTGAGTGTTTGTTTCCAAATTTCAGTTTCAGCTATTATCAAGGCGACTTGTTTATATTTGTGTCGTGTGTATAGTTACTACGGAGGGTGGGCGGCTCCTAATATCTACTTCTTGGGGTTTGCTGGGGTTGTCAAGTTCGGTAACATTCGCATTGGTGGCGTCTCTGGGATTTATAAATCGCGAGACTATCGTTCTGGTTTGTTTCAGCTTTTCATTCCTTTTTCTTGCCATTACAGACTTTCTTATTAGATTTTTGAGTATCCATATGCCGTGCAGGACACTACGAGAGGCCTCCTTATAATGAGAATACCATCAAGTCTGTATACCATGTTCGTGAGTATGATGTCCACAAACTCATGCAAGTTGAGGAACCAATCCATATTTTTCTTTCACATGATTGGCCTCTTGGCATCACTGATTGTGGGGACTGGGAGCAACTTGTTCGATACAAACCTCATTTTGAGACGGAGGTATTCATCTGCATCACTTTGTCAATTTGATTGGTATTCTGTTTATTTTGTTATTTATGTTGTTCAAAATGTAAATAGGTCCGGGAAAGAACTCTAGGAAGTAAACCTGCTGCTCAATTGCTAGAAAAATTGAAACCACCCTATTGGTTCTCAGCTCATCTACACTGCAAATTTGCTGCTCGTGTTCAACATGGGCAAGATGGTCCCGTGACGAATTTTCTTGCTCTTGATAAGTGTCTTCCAGGAAAGAGATTTTTGCAGGTGTTTAGTTTGTGCTGATTCTTTTGATGTTGCTTATAGGATGTCCCTTTTAGTTTGCTAATGGTTTCATTTGTGGCATGGTTCGAAGGTTCTTGATATTGGCTCAGAGCCAGGGCCGTATGAGATTCAGTATGATGAGGAATGGCTAGAAATTACTCGAAGATTTAACCCTATTTTCCCTCTCACAATCAGGAGTGCAAATTTTGGGTGAGTGCTTACTCAGAATGTATTGAGCATTTCACCAATATGGGTCTTGAGCTGTGCTTACTTCCAAACTCTCTAATCGTTTCTACATGTTAAAAGTAGCTGCTAAGTTTATTTGTATTTGTTAATATAGGGGTGTACATATTGACAAGCAAGATTGTCGTCAATGGGTAAGGAGTAAGCTACAAGCAAGAGGAGCCCAACCTTTTGAGTTCAGTCAGACAGCTCCATCTTATAATCCCTCTAATCCTGTCAAAAATGCTTCTTTGTCTGGTAGGAGTTTACAGTGGGATCCATCTCTCCTTATTCTTATATCATGTTAAGTGCTACTAAAACCATAACATTTTGTCTTGATGTGTTTTTCTTTTGGCAGGATGTAATCGGAATCCTCAAACAGAATCTTTATTGCAGTTTCTGGAACTCCCTTATCTTCTTGATGACATGTCAGAATCTACGGAAGTATTCAAGAGTCCTCTTCCCTCAAGCGATAGAGGTAAAGTTGTTCTCGGTCCTTGAAATGGTGGTGTAAACTTTGATGAGGTTCTCTTAGAAGAATGTATATGAGTATCTGCAGCTTATTGTTAAACAATAATGTTACCTTTAAAACAATCGTAAAGGTTTCTGTGAATTTCTTGAAGATGACAGCGAAGAGATTCCCATTGATGACGTGGATGAGTTAGAAGAGCTTGCTGAAGAGGCTGGAGATGTTTGAAGATCAAGTGCGGCGATCATCCTTGGTTAGAGACATCATTCTTCCTCTAAAAGAGCTGAGCTTTTTTCTTATCTTTTTTTTGGTAGAATCGGAACATCTAGCTTTTGTTAGTTGCAAAACATTTGGGTGAGTTAAGGCGTATGTATTCTAATTTTATGTAAATGCCTGGATAGATCGTTCTGACCTTATGGCCTCTTTTACTCGTCCCTTTCCAGCTTTGTGCCCTTCTTTTCTTTTCTTTTCTTCTTGTTCTGTTGATTGTAAAATATCTTTAGTTCAGTTTCTAGTTTCTTTCTTTCTCTCAGGAGCGAGTAAATTTAATGCAGCTTTTAATAGACTTGTACATCATTATTAGGCATCTCCCTTTGTTAGTTGGTTCTCTAATCTACCCTGAGACCCCTGATAGGATTCATCTCAGGAATGGTATTGGACTCCAGAGTGTTCTGGAATGCATAATCTCAGTTTGTACATTTCTTGTCGGCTCTAGCATCTATTGGGTCGTTGTATAATTGGTTTTTAGGCGCAGACGTGCTCAGTAAAAATTTATCGAGAGGAGGTGGTGTGTCAGTCGGAAATTGGGAACCGATTAATGAGTAGCCAAAACCAAAACCAAAATCATTACAGGCGATTGAACTCAGGCGACTACTGAGAATCATCTTCTTCGATGGCTCAGATTCCCAATTTGGACAATGGTCCTCTCAATCTCACTCATCTCAGGTAAACCACCACTCATTACACACTGATCCTCTAAATCTCAGATTTCTCTTTACAAACTTCCGTTTTCTGATTCTGTAGAGAACAATCTCAGAAGGAACTCGTCACCATCTTCAAGAATCTGAGTGAGCTTCGCTTCCTTGTTTTCAATTCAATTCCGTTTTCGAATTCAACGTTTTCTATCCTTTTTTATGATTTCTGTTTTCTAATTCGAGGAAGAAATGCTTGGTGATCGATCCGAAGCTCAGCGGCTTAATCTCGTTGATCATCTAGATTTCAATTCTCAAGGTAAGTCTGGTACTGTGTTTCGCTTCGATTACCTGGTCGGCTATTTAAGGTAAGGTTGGGTTGATCGAAATTGGTTTTGGTTGAAAATTGATTCCTCACATTTGATGTCACTAGAATGGCTCATCTGGTATAATGGGCATCAGATGTGAGAAAAGCGTGGCGATGGCAGATTTGCCTTTTTGAAAGCTCATTGAATCTCAGTCCTCTAGACCTCGACCAGCCACTGACTCGTAAGTACCAAGATTCCATCTTTCCCTTCGATTTAATTCAGTTTATGTTATTGTTATTTAATTTTCTGAGCTATGAACTAGTCTTTTTTGAAAGACTTGATGTTTCTGTCTGAGTATGCACTACATGTCAATGTTGCTTCATTTGCTTGTGCAATTGTGCATCAGAGATTAAGGTAGCAAATCATAATTTTCTTTATAGCTTTGATTTGGTATCTATGTCAGGGTGTGATTCTATTGTTTTCTCTGAATTTTATCTGTTCATTTCTCTATGATTTGTCAAGATTGAGTATTGGTAAACAAAGTTTTCTCTGAATTTTATCTGTTCATTTCTCTATGATTTGTCAAGATTGAGTATTGGTAAACAAATGGTTGTTCTTTAATTTGAGAAAACATAAAAGAATTGCAATACACTACAAGAACAACCACTTTAGCTAGCGAAATTTTTCCGTCGGCTAAAAAGTCGTCGGGAAAAAGCTATCGGCCAAGACTTTAGCCGACGAAATTGTGCCGGCACCCAAAACCATGACATGACAACACCAAATGGTGCATACCAATTCGTGCAAGAATGGTCTGTATTTGTTATAAAGTCAAGATTTTATGGCGGTAAAGGGTGCCCACCCGAGGGTGCATGGATAGACCCAATGCCTTGCCACGATGACACCAATGTCGTGTCGTGACGACACTTAAAACCATGGCATGCGGGCACCAAAGGGAGCATCCCAATTCGCACAGACGATTTGTATTTGGTATAAAGTCAAGATTTTATGGTGGAAAAGGTGTGCACCCCAGGTGTCTAGCTGCTCCCATTGCCATGCATGGTTGCACCTATTGCCATGCCATGATTACACCAATGCCGCGCCATGCCGACACCAAAGGGTGCATCCCAATTCACGCAGGGATGATCTGTATTTGTTATAAAGTCAAGATTTTATGGCATGAAAGGGTGTGCACCTCAGGGGTGCGTGACTGCACCCAATGCCATGCCACGACGACACCAATGTCGTGTCGTGACTGCACATAAAGCCATGACATGACGGCACCAAATGGAGCATCCTAATTTGCGAAAGGACTGTTTATGTTTGGTATAAAGTCATGATTTTATGGCGAGAAAGGGTGCATGACTACACCCAATGCCATGCCATGACGACACCAATGTCGTGCCGTGACGGCAGCCAAAGCCATTGCATGCCGGAACCAAAGGTTGCATCCCAATTCACGTAGGGACGGTCTGTATTTGGTATAAAGTCAAGATTTTATGGCGGGAAAGGGTGCATGGCTGCACCCAATGCCTTGCCATGGTGACACTAATGTCGTGTCGTGCCGGCACCTAAAGCCATGACATGTCGGCACCAAATAGTGCATCCTAATTTGTGAAGGGACGGTCTATATTTGGTATAAATTCAAGAAATTATGGCGGGAAAGGGTGCACACCCAAAAGGTTCATAGCTGCACCCAATGCCAAGCCATGACGGCACCAATGTCGTGTCGTATCGGAACCCAAAGCCATGCAAGCCGACACCAAAGGGTGCATCCCTATTCATGAAAGGACTGTCTATATTTGGTATAAAGTCAGGTGCGCACCACAAGGGTGTCTGGCTGCACCCAATGCCATGCTATGACGACACCGAAGTCGTGCTGTGCCGGCACCCAAAGCCATGGCATGCCGACACCAAAGGGTGCATCACAATTCGCCCAGGGACGATCTGTATTTGGTATAAAGTTAAGAAATTATGGCAGTAAAGGGTGCGCATTCCATGGGTGCCTGGCTGTACTAAATGCCACGCCATAGCGACACCAATGTCGTGCTGTGATGGCACCCAAAATCATGGCATGCCGGCAACAAAGGTTGCATCATAATTCATGCAGGAACGGTTTGTATTTGGTATAAAGTTAAGAAATTGTGGCGGGAAAGGATGTGCACCATATTGGTGCCTGGCTGTAATCAATGTCATGCCATGACGACACCAATGTCATGCCGTGACATAACCTAAAGTCATGGCATGTCGGCACCAAAGGTTGCATTCTAGTTGACGCAGGGACGGTCTGTATTTGGTATAATGTCAAGAAATTATGGCGGGAAAGGATGCGCACCCCAAGGGTGCCGGGCTGCACCCAATGCCATGCCATAACAACACCAATGTCGTGCCCAAAGCTATGGCATGCAGGCACCAAAGGTTGCATCCCAAATCGCGCATGGAACGTCTGTATTTGGTATAAATTCATGAAATTTTGGCGGTAAAGGCTGCGCACCCCAGGAGTGCCTAGCTGCACCAAATGCCATGCCATTACGGCACCAATGTTGTGTCGTGATGGCACCTAGAGTCATTACATGCCGGCAACAAATGTTGCATCTTAATTCACGCATGGATGCTCTGTATTTGGTATAAAGTCAACAAATTATGGCGGTAAAGGGTGTGCGCGCCCCAGCTGTGCCTGGCTGCACCAAATGCCACGCCATGACAACACCAATGTCGTGCCGTGACGGCACCCAAAGTCATGGCATGTCGGCAACAAAGTTTGAATCCAAATTCACGCAGGGACGATCAGTATTTGATATAATGTCAAGAAATTGTGACGGGAAAGAATGTGCACCCAATTGGTACCTGGCTGCACTCAATGCCATGCTATGGCGGCATCAATGTCTTGCCGTGACGACACCCAAAGCTATGGCATCCTAGCACCAAAGGTTGTATCCCAATTTGCACAGGGACGATATATATTTGATATAATGTCAAGAAATTATGGAGGGAAAGGATGCGCACCCAAAGGCTGCACCTAAAGGGTCCCTGACTGCATCTAATGACATGCCATAACGACAAAAGTCATGGCATGCCGGCACCAAAGGTTGCATTGTAGTTGACCTAGGGACTGTCTGTATTTGGTATAATGTCCAGAAATTATGGCGGGAAAGGATGCGCACCCCGAGGTGCCTGGCTGCACCCAATGACATGCCATAACGACACCAATGTCGTTCCCAAAGCTATGGCATGCAGGCACCAAAAGTTGCATTCCAAATCACGCATGGAACGTCTGTATTTGGTATAAATTCAAGAAATTTTGGCGGTAAAGGGTGCGCACCCCAGAGGTGCCTAGCTACACCAAATGCCACGTCATGACGGCATCAATGTTGTGTCGTGACGACACCTAAAGTCATTACATGCCGGCAACAAATGTTGCATCTTAATTCGCACAGGGATGCTCTGTATTTGGTATAAAGTCAAAAAATTGTGACGGTAAAGGATGCGCACCCCAGGGGTGCCTGGCTGCACCAAATGCCATGGCATGACAACACCAATGTCGTGCCGTGACGGCACCCAAAGTCATGGCATGTCGGCAACAAAGGATGAATCCAAATTCACGCAGGGACAGTCAGTATTTGATATAAAGTCAAGATATTGTGACGGGAAAGAATGTGCACCCAATTGGTACCTGGCTGCACTCAATGCCATGCCATGACGGCACCAAGTCGTGCCGTGACAGCACCCAAAGTCATGGCATACAGGCCCCAAATGTTGCATCCTAAATCGTGTAGGGACGGTCTACATTTGGCATACAGTCAAGAAATTGTGGCAGTAAAGGGACCATACCCCAAAGGTGCCGTGATGGCACCATTGTCATGCCGTGACGAAACATAAGTGTGAGACTTGTCTAGAGGCAAAACTAATGAGATCATCTTTCAAAAGCGTTGAAAAAAACAATAAACTTCTTGATTTAATCTATAGTGGTGTATGTGCTTTAAAACCAACACAGTCAAGAGATGATAACCAATATTTCATTACCTTTATCGATGATAGCACGAAATACTGCTATGTGTATTTGAGTCAATCTCATTATGTGGACAATATCCTTGGAAAATTCGATAAGGATTGGAGTTGCCAAAACTCCGGTGGATATGACTCTTCATCTCAAAGAATAAAGGAGAGTGTCTCTCAGTTAGAGTACTCTAGAGTCATTAAAAGTCTGATGTACCTAACAAGTTGTACAAGACCTGACATAGCTTATGTTGTGAACAAGCTGAGCAGGTACACCAGTAATCCTGGAGCTATGCATTGGCAAGCAATTGTGAGGGTACTAAAGTAAGGTATACGAGAGACTATGAGCTGCATTATACCAATTATCTAGCTGTCTTAGAAGGATATAGTGATGCAAATTGGATTTCTGACATGAAAGACTCAAAATCCACAAGTGGGTATGTGTTCACATTGAGAGGTGCAGCAGTGTCCTAGAAATCCTCTAAACAGACAATTATAACCAGATCTACGATGGAGTCTGAATTTGTCGCATTAGATAAATGTGGGGAAGAGGATGAATGGCTACGTCAATTCATAAAGGATATTCCAAGATGGACAAAACCTGCGCCTGCAATATGCATATATTGTGATAGTCAATCTGCAATTGGCAGGGCACAGAACGATGTACAATGATAAGTCAAGACATATTCGTCGAAGACATAATATCATTAAGCAACTACTTTCTACTGGAGTTATCTCTATTGACTATGTGAGGTCAAATGATAATATTACGGATCCGCTAACCAAAGGGCTAAACAGAGAGCTAGTTGATAAATCATCGAGGAGAATGAGACTAAAGCCCATGAATTAAAAATCTTTGCAGTAGATACCCAACCTAGCTGATTGTTTAAGGGCTCAATTCCTATCAAACTCTTACAAAACCAAAAGGCTTCACAAATTTGGGGAATTGTTGGAAAATGATAGAAATAAAAGATTTTTTGTAATCATTTTGATAGTTAAAGGTGAATGAAAATAGTCATCAAAGTAATGCCTGTAATGGTTGATTTTTCAACTTCCTTGTCTTTTGGTTTTTGTAACAACATGAATCAATGGCATGGTAGTGGGTTAATGAAAGGTTGTAACCTTATTCATGACATTCAAGTTTTTCTCTAATGCCACCAATATAAATAGTTGACTTCATCCCTCATTCTAAACACACCAACTCAAAGCATTTCTCCTTGCTTGAGTTCTCCATCTCCCTCTCTAAGTTGTGTTCTGGTGATAGACAAAGGTACTTCAAGTTCGTTCAGTGTCCTTAGTAGCAGTGCAACTTCAAAGGAGAAACAGTCGTTGTATCCTAAAAGACAAGTGCTATTAAAACTTTGCACCGAAGAGGAGACATAATTTGTCTTTTGGTTTTTGTAACAACATGAATCAATGACATGTTAGTGGGCTAATGAAAGGTTGTAACCTTATTCATGGCATTCAAGTTTTTCTCTAATGCCACTAATATAAATATGTGACTTCATCCCTCATTCTAAACACACCAACTCAAAGCATTTTTCCTTACTTGAGTTCTCTATCTCCCTCTCTAAGTTGTGTTCTGGTGATAGACAAAGGTACTTCAAGTTCGTTCAGTGTCCTTAGTAGCAGTGTAGCTTCAAAGGAAGAGCAGTCATTGTATCCTAGGAGACAAGTGCTATTAAAACTTTGCACTGAAGAGGAGGCATAATTTGTCTTAAGGAAAGTGTGAGACACACGACTCGACTTCCTTCAACATCCTCATATCCTTGAATCTGAGTTAGTAACATTGGTTTTCATCATCATGTTTATATTATGAGTTTTTAGTTATAATTATTTATTTAATTATAATACATTTATGTTATTATATATTTATAATATTTGACATATTTTTCTAACATGAAGTTGGGTTGGGCTACGGAGGCTATGGATGGAGGAAGTTCCGACAGGAACATTGAGGAGTTTGCAGCACAACTTCTATTATTGCCTTAATCCGTTAGCATCGATCAATTTCGTGTATTGCATGTATCGTCGAAGATTTCAATGTACTAAATTAAGTGAATTTGATGATCAAGGTTTATCGTATATTACTAATTTTCATATGCTAGCTATATTATACACTTGTACACACACAAAACTGACATTGAAAGAAATCGCAGGAATGAACAAATGGAAATCGAAAGCAGTAGCATCTTGCAGAGAAAACAAGATTAATTAAGTAAACAAACTAGGACATGTGGTTAATTTGATTCAATATTTGCGGAAGTTGACAGTTGATCGGTAATTGTGAATTGATATATAAATGGCCTAGTTAGGCGAGAGTGAGAGTGAGACCGATCAACCTCTCCGTTTTTCTTTTCTTTTTGTTTCATCGCATATTGATACTCGAGAGTAACTACTATATATATTTAGATAATCACTCTCTTAGTGCTAGACATTCTAGAAACCTCTTTGGTTTGTTCTTTCATAAGGACATTGGGACATTTGAAAGAAATGTGAAGGTTCTCTCTTTTTTTTTGTTTTTTTGTTTTTGCAAAGCATGTGAAGGTTCTTATAATTGTGTTGGAGCAGACGAGCAGTTGACTATAATTGTGATAATTGATGTTAGAAATGGCCAGCACTGCAAGGAGTGCAACTGTGCAGGCATACAAAAAGGAGTGCAACTGTGCAGGCATACAAAAAGGAGTGCAACTGTGCAGGCATACAAATTTCGTTGTTTACCTGCGCTTCGCCTCGCTTAAACCCCAGTTAATTCAAACTCGATCTCCAGAAACCAATTTAACGTTTTTCTTTGCTCCAATATTGTCTAGGAATCAAGCACGCACCAACTAGATCGACCAGACCTTGAATTTCAACCAGCTAATAACATATCAATCATCTTCAATTTCAATTAAAGATCGACTCACCATATCATGTTCATCAGCAATTAGAATATAGTTTCGATCATAACCTCCATGAAGCCAAACAAAGAGGCCCCAATAAGTCTCTACTTTCATACATCTACACTGATTCTGATTTTATAGCTCTACTAGCATCGTCTTTTTTTTCCTTTTTCTGGAATTGCTAGAAGACTCAAAACACTAGTATATATAGCTAACCACATTCGCTGCTCCCATGACAAAATCAACTCATAAAAAGTGACCAAGCTACCATCTATATCCGCCCATCTTCATCTGGGTTGTTTGCATCTTCACTCCGACTTCCTAACTTGACAATGTCTTCCACAAGAATTTTGCCATCTGGACCGCAGGTAAGAACATGAAACTGTAAGCAAATGTGAAACCAACCATACCACTACTTGAAAAAGGGGCTAACGAAAATTCAAAACTACAAGGCGACTGGTGCAATGGCCTAATCAAATCCTCATCATCTTTCTGGTTTCACATGGATACAGAAGTACAGAACAAATTGGGGGGACCCGAGCAAATAAGTTTCAAAGAAAATTATTCCTCAGTAAAGCTTTGCTTCAGATGACAAAATGTTCCTTCTCTACTTAAAGATGCAACAACAGAAAATAAATGGACTGACCTCTGTCTTTGGAGAGGTTGCCTATAAGTTCTTGGACACCCTCCTTGCCTAAAGTATTCTTCAGATAGTTTGCAGCAGCTGCAACCTCCTCAGCAGTTACTTTACCATCAAAATCCCTGCACACACGATTTAATGCCTATAACTTTTGCTACAGAACAAAAATGCTAATACCATCAGAGCTGAGCAATTTCATTACTCAAAAATAGTTTTATTTAAAACCAATGACTGGATCAAATGGTGAAGGCAAACTAAAACTTGCTTAGACAAATCTAAGTTGAAAATCAAGTAACGTGAAAATCTAGCAAAGGCTGTTATTGTCTAAACATCTGCAGGTATAAAAAAAAGAATTAATTTCAGTTTATGAGGTTTGGGGCTAACATCATTTTACCCCCCGTACTTTTAATTTTGAAAGTTTACCCCCTAATGTTTTCAATTTTCATCAATCATGCTTAATTGCTGAAATTTTGTGTAGTTTGGATGTTAATTTTAACATTATAACTCACTTGAAGGGTAAATATAATCATCTAACAGCAAAAAGCGTCTTTTAAAACCTTTTTAATAAGACTACATATTAACATTTAACATCCAAATTAGTCGACATTTCAGCAATTGTGCATGATTGATAAAAATTGGAAACTTTAGGGGGTAAACTTTTAAAATTAAAAGTACAAGGCGTGAAATGACGTTAGTCTCATACCTTAGGTAGGTAAACTGAAATTAATCCTAAAAAAAGTCTAACTGGATGATAACAACCATAACTAACTACCATAACTTAACCATGTATGCATTGCCTCGTTTCTGGCTTACTCAGCATATGTATATGAACCAAAAACATACGCTTCCATATAAGGAAATAGGATTTACATGATGATGGCAAGATGTGATGTGGCCTATAACAGAGAAAAGAATTTCAGAAAGGCTAAAGAGGAAGCAAGTTAGATAATAATAATTCACCTGTCAAGTAGTTGGTAGCGGTCTCCAATTTGAGCATCCACATCATCAATTTCCTTTTCCAGATTTTGAAGCATTGAATCAACCTGAAATCAAGCAGATGAAGAATAATTCATCAAGTAAAGAAAGATCAAGACATCATAAAAAGAAAATTTGGAGTTAAACATCTAACCTTATCTATGAGTGCTGATGAAACATGACCAGCTTCCTCTTCATCACCAGCAGTATCAGTTTCATCTCGAGCTGCCCTATATGCCTTGAAGGTATCCTTTTCGCTATCGGGACCGTCCTTATCCACCATGCTATTGTAAAGCTCAATCTAAAAACATCAGAGTAATCAAACTTCAAAAGAATATTCTAAAGACAATGGATTGAACAAATATAAATAATTTTGTCTCTAAAGACCCCAAGACAAATGAAGAGCAATCCAAGGTTTGAAGTTACCTCCTTGCTTACGAGCCTCAGGAATTCTTCCCTCTCTGTACTCACTGACTGAAACAATTAGCAGAAACATAGTTGATATACAGTGTAGATGAAAATGAATGAAATCTTACGAGAGGAGAATTAGCAACTATAATCTTTGAAGGATTCTAAGTTCAGTCATTACAGATGCAGAAGCCAAAACAGCCAAAGCACGACTAAGTTCACAGAGCTGTTCTTGCTTATCTAGTGTCCTTTCCTTAGCTTGCTCTTGTGCTTCTCTTGCTGTTGGAACAGTCATTTCTTTCAACGCCACATCTTCTTGACTTGCCTTAGATTCCTTAATTCTGCGTAGCTCTTCTTCCTCCCGCTCTTCCTCCTCCTTCAATATTAGAGATCACATTCAACAAAGTTATTCAGTAAAAATAAACGCTGAACATTGAGAGACACAAGTAAACGGGTACATCTTAGAAGTAATTACTGACCGCAAGATTCATAGCATTTTTTTAGTATTACCTTCCTATACATTAATATCAATCCATCCATTATTTTAGTACTACCTTCCTATACATTAATATCAAGATTAAAAGCACTATTTTAGTACTACCTTCGGCAAGGTTCAGAGTGAAGACAGCAGGACCCAAATAAGATGCATCAAAAATGGCTAATAGAAAATTAAAATATAATTGCATATCGAACCCACAGATGGAACTATCTCAACTAAGCATTTCAGATCTGGTCCTCAAGCACCCAAATAACTGTTTACAAAGGCATAAGAAGCAAAGATTCTAACCTTGATCATTTCTTCCTGCATTTCTAAGTACTCCAACTTCCTCCTCCTTTCAGAAACAGAATCTTCAGATGGCAATGATGTAACATTAATAGTATCCACCACTTCATCTGGCATAGAAGTCAGTGTAGCTCGAACAGCTTCCTCTGGCTTCAATTTTCCAGACACGTAGAAGGCTCTGAATCAAGCAAATCAAATAAAGACCAAGGTAGACAAGCTCTCCTCTCAAGATTAACATGAATGATCCAGGAAAAGAAAATGTGAAGGGGGCTACTCAGTTTATGGAGCTTAAGAATACCTGGAAAGGATCAAAAGCGAGGATGGCATGGAGTGATTGAGAGACAAATCCAACCAGTCACGAAGCTACATAGAGACAGTAATGACTTCATGAGCATGCAGAAACCTTTATGATCACAACTTATGGAACTGCAAAATAATTCCAAAAACAGATCTGCCAACAATCTAAGCATAGTATACCTGCTGACGCATTTCTTCCACAGAACGCAATCCAAGCATACCCCGCTCCCTGCACTCCTCACGGAGCTCAGCTTCTGAAAGTGACTCGACACTCTCGGCTTGAATTAACTTATCATCAGCTTTAATCCTGACAATAACGAAAGAAGAAAAGAATATGTTGATAGGAATTCTGACCCAGACAAAAAGAGAATCCTTATTTGCTTATGGCTTTTAACAGAAAAGATGGTGAAGTGATGCATGAGTTCATTTGTTACTTCTCTTTCTGGTCACTATTAGCTATTTTAAGCACAACTAGGATAACAGCAATTTGGAGAGATTCATTATGTTCACAGAAAGAACTGTTTACCGAATTACTGAAGATAGTAGTCTCGTCTCTAGAGGACGACTGGATTTCATATGGTAACATAATTATGAAGAGATTTCAGAAAAAGAAGAGTAAATGATTTTTCAAAAGCAGTTTTCGGAGATAATATTACCAATACACATAAATAGGATTGCAAAAGGATAAATAACAAACTGTGTGAGGTACCAAGAAAGTATGTGTTTTCCAACTCCTATCTATTGAAAAAGGAGAAACAAATCCCCTCTTTTCTCTTCTTATTTCTCTTATCAGAAATCCATAGCATAGAAAGTCTGATTTAGTACATAGGAAAAGCTAGGACAAAATGACTGGTATGAGATAGCAGATATGTTGAGACCATCCACTACCATCTAGCTGTTAAAAATGGAGCATTGCCCAGCATTAAGAACCTAATATATATAACTTCAGATTCAAACAACTTTCAAATTCTTGTCCAATGCAAAACAAAAGCAAACAATATAACCACACACACACATATCTTACCGACTGAGTCTTTTCCGGAGCATATATCTCAAATATGCATCTGTACCGTAAGGGCTTATTCCCATATATTTGCACATATTGACTAAACGGGGCCTGAAAGCAAGAGGAAACAGAAACAGTTAATAGCAGAATCACAAGCCCATTACAAGTGAAGCAGTAACTAAATAGTGTTAAATGAATACCTGCTGATGTTATCAAGGGTAAGTTCATCATTAAACAACTTGGCAAACCCCAAAATCTCCTCATTAGAGACCCCTGCACCCGTTCTCAGCTGCAGTTGCAGATAGTAAGGTACATAAACAGAATATATAGGAGAACACTTGGAAACTGAACTATTGAAACATGAATCCTCACCCTGTTTAAAAACTCATCAAGATCTTCTGCTGTTTGTTTGATTTCTCCGCTCCTTGAGTTTTGAACTTCCTTTGCCATTTCTTTGGCTGTGTCCTGAAGAAACTTAGCATACTCTATTCTTGCCTTTAGCCTCCTTTTCATTGCTTCCTACACATTGAAAATTCAGTTGAACTCAAACACAAAAACATACACACTATTACAAAAGTTGGGCAAACATAAACATGCACATTAACAAATACACAATAAGTTCCACATGAGTCTCCAAAAAAATAAAGACTATCAGTACCTCTTCTTTCAATTTGTCCTGAAAGGTTGAAGGCAACATGTTGGGAAACAATTTGAGGAACACAGGCAACAAAAACTCCATGAATGGAACAATGATAAACACAGCGAATGGAACTAGCCGAAAGATATCAGCTGTGGTACGCGTCAGCTGTTGCCTCTCCCTCCTCGAAAGAGTCTTGCCACCCGCAAGCTTGAGCAGCAGCCTCGAACAGATCTTGACATCTTTTCCCAGCAGCTTAAAACCCAGCCAGTAATGCTGCAAAGTTGATACAATCTCCTTCTTCCAATGTGTAAGCTTATTAGCCCAGTCCTCCCTAATTCGAGAACTCTAAATCAACCATCATCCTAATCAACAATTAAAACTTGAAAACAAAGCGAACCTGCTCATGGAAGCCACAGCTCTAAGAGCTGGACCGATCCCCAAAAAAGTGGCCACAACTTTCTTCAACATTTTGGAGACCTTGTGGGATTCCTGGAGCTTCTTCGCCTTGGCGGCCTTGGCGGTTGTGCTGAGGCCTTGCACGGCTTGATCACAATCCTCGGGAGAAGCTTGCTTTCTCTTCTCGCCGACGCGGCGGTCATCGTCTGGCTGGGGCTTGGCGGGCGCGGCGGCGGCGGCGGTGACAGAACGAACGGACTGAGCGATCCACCGGACGCTCATTGGGGGCTGGGAAAGAGAGTCGAATCGCCGGTGGAATTCTGGTTTAGAAATCGGAAACCTGTTGCTGTCGTCATCGTTGGAGGCCCGATTGTGAAAATGGGCGAGGGATTGGGTAGTGCGGGAGGAGGGAGTGACGTAATCCTTGAGCAATCTGCTCCTTCTGAAAATCGCTCTGGAAGCCATTGACGAATTGAAGAGCGGACTCAGATTTGGGGGGAGGAAGAAGGCATAATCGAACGGAGGCGTGTAGAGTTTCGATGTTTCTAGAAGAGAGAGAGCGCGAGGGCGGGTTTAAGTTAGGGGTTTTTATGATTTTTTCGCCATCGGGCCAGGTTCCGAATTTTCAGACCAATAACGAAATACTAAAATTTCGTTAAAATATCGAACGTCTAAATATAGATATTTGGATTGATTTATGGTAGAAATATAAATAATCATAAAATTTCGAAGAAAATTATTGGATGAATGTAAAATATAGTTATCAGGTATATGTATGTAATTATTTATAATATGACATAACTGCTCGTCAGCAGCCTTGGCTAAGGCTTCTTTGATACACCTTAGATAATCAAGGTTCGTAACCCGGCACTGACACTGCCTTTTTGAAAATCTTGGACTTAAGTCAAGTCAACATACGTGGGAGGTGAACATACGTTGGACTGAAGTCAACTCAACATACGTGGGAGGTGAAATTAATATCAAAGGGTGAAAAAAACGATAATTTCGGCGAAACATTGCCCATAACGGTATGAAAGATAGGATATTCTTTATCACCAATGTCCTATTGGAGATGGTTATGATCGACTTAGGGCGGTGTTTAATTTACAAACAACAGATTTATCATGGATGGAATACCCCATAGATCATACAATCAGGGTAAAGTTGATTTATATCCAATCCTAGTTAGCACCATTTCCATATGAACTTTATCATCAAGCAACTCTGCGGGGAGGCTAAACATAGATGATCATCACTATTATTAGTGGGGGCAAAACATGGGATATAGATGCTACTACAGAATTCATACTCTACCAGTCTCAACTCCAAAGTAAAATTAAAACATCCAGATAATTGAATGTTCACTAACAAAAGAAAATAAGAACATCAAGATGCATAGAAACTTATTTCTTCTTGGCAGCATCACCAGCCTTGGTCTGCACAGAACAATTACAAATATACATAAGAACAAAAGTTGCTGAAAACCAGTAAAGCCATTAACACCTGCCAAGTGTGACCCTTGCGTTCTAGGCTTTACCAATAGCTAGATTATGCTAAGAGCCATCCAGCAAAAACAGAAACCGATATTTCTTACCTTCTTGACACCACGGATCTTCTTGGCTCTGTTCTTCCTTTCCTTGATTTGCTTCCTTGACTTTGCCACCTTAGTGTCCAGACCATTCTGCACAAGTAGCCAAATAATGAGAGCTAGAGGGAGAGACTGTCTTAAACTTATAAGATCAAATGCGTTTCAGGCCAAACCAAATATAGATTCCTTGAATAACTCAGAATACATATGAAATGACTGAAAGATGCTTTGGTATCATTAATTGACCTATAACCACTGATATGTCACAGAAGCATTAATAATACACAGCCAATGCTCTTATGAGCAAACAAAAGTCATCATACATGGGAGGCATTAGAGAATCAAACTAGACTAATGGGCTGACAGAGAGTAGAAGAACCACTCTTCATGTAACTATGAGTTAAAAGTAAACAGAGCTCACACTACCCAATTGACCATAGATGTTAACATAGTCTGAAAGCAAATTGCAACTCACATGTAATAAACAAGAGGCAAGATGGAAAAGTTACCCTGATCAGCCTGTACTTAGGCTCAAACTTCTTGGCATTCTCTACAGAATCATAAATAAGACCAAAACCAGTGGATTTTCCCCCTCCAAAATGGGTGCGGAACTTGAAAACAAAGATGGCATTTGTATCCTTCACTTCGTACATCCTCGCCAGTTTCTCCTTCAGCTCAGCCTGAAAAACCACGTTAAGTACAGCTACAGAACATACATACTGAAAAACTTGAAGAAAACGTGAGATTAGAAAAACATTATGACGGTATAAACATGAAGGGGGTTGATAAACCGGAACTGAGCAACCAAATCTCAAAACCAAAACTAAGCTCCAGTTTGGATTGATAATAATAATAATAATAATAGCAGTGAAACAACAGGATAGTATCAAATAGTTAAAACTGAACAAACACACAATTTTCGAATATCAATTCCAGTATTTTACACAATATCAAAACAGGGAAAGTAAACTATTGTATAAGTGATAATGGAAAATGTGATAGAAAAACAAACCTTGCAGACGTTTGGTCTTCCTGGATGCAAAACATCGATGACCTGCGAATTCAACAGAAGTATCAGATTGGCATCGTATTAACCATGAATATACGGGATCTGCTATTCAATATATTTGAGATGGAAAAGAGCGATCTAGATTAGACAACAAGTAAGAAGAAGAAGAAGAATAGAAGATAGAGGATAGAAGACTGACGAATTGCTTCCTGGAGAGAAGACGATTAGTCATGAATTTCCTGGTACGGACGGTCACAGCTTTGTTGTCGGCCATAGCTCGTTTTTTCTTTCAGGCTGCGCCTCCTCTGCTCTGTTTCTCTTCAGGGTTTGTGGGATCGTTATAATATCAAATAGACGGGTCATACATTGGGCCAGTATCCGACTAAGCCCTCCCAAGTTCTAAAACAAATACAGTAACCCCCTTGCTCGTTTGGAGAACAACACGTGCACATGTTTGGCGTTTTCTAGCGGTTGCGATTGACGAGGAGATGAGATAGATTTTGACTTCTCTACTTTTGTTACTTTAATTGAGTATAATATGATCTTTTTTTATATCATTCGAGTATAATATGATTTTTTTATATCATTTTTAGTAAATCCAAACAAACAAAATTAAACTAAAGAAGCCGGATAACCCTCTCATCAGGCTCTTGTATAAAAGGCATACTGATAATCTGTGTGACTATCAGTCATTTATACAAAATCCTATTTACTCGGTTAAGCAATCACCACCAATTCAATTAGTTCATTCTGTAATCATAAATAAGGTTTCTTCTGCACACACAAGGCTTACAAATCTCCAGAACAAACAAAGATAACCAGTTTTTGATTCTCCACCAGAGGTATTAATTACCTTTTTGAATTCTGTCTTCAAAAACAAACTACAACCTACAAGCTCCCCCTACTTTCATATCCAAAAGAGTTCTACTTCCCATTTTTGGAAGCTTCCTACAATTTTTGATACTTCATACATAGCAGTGCAGCCCCCATCAACACCATTTACAAGCAAGGCTCTTCCATAATCGTGTTATATTTATACATGAATTTATTCTCTTTGACTGCAAGTAAGGTGTTTATAGGGCCGCATTCCGATGCAGTGATAGTATGTTGTGTACAGTATATCTGTGTATGTAAACAAATGATCTTTAAGAAAGCTTCTTCACTCAAGATGATGATGATACATAGAAAGGAAACTGTTCCAGCTTCTTCACAAACATCAAATATGGGATAATTCAACTTTTATGCTGACCCGATTGATGAGTCCAAGCCCCTCCAGTGATTAGTAACAGCATTGCAACATGGAACCCCATAAATCACCGAGTCTACCCCAAAACTTTTCTCTCTTTGTTTCTGATGGAATTGAGTGTCTCCTCCTGTTATTTCCTGCATGTGATCGAATCATTATGAATTACATTCTTAGAGTAACAGATTACATGAGCGCTAAACTAATGCCAGACATATCTGGAGATACTAAGCTTTAGGATATACTTAATAGGAAGACATACTTAAGGTTCTAAAAAACGTTAGGCGCTACCAGGGTGGATAGCCAGCGCCTAACGCCCAAGAGGGCAGTTTTATATTTTACCTATTATTATTTATTTAATAAATATAATTATATAAATAAAATTTATAAAAACACTTTTATGTTCTAAAATAGCAAAAATACTTCAAAAATATACATAATAAAACAACAATGTTCTTAGAAATAATAAAAATGCAATAGTGTATCCTTTGTTTAGACTTTCGAGTAAAATATTATGTTTTTTGTGTTTGATTTTACTCTTTTTTAGATAGGCTTTTATGTATTTCATAATTTTAAAAAAAACTAATTGAGTCTTTTTTTAGAACACTGGACATACCAGGGAAGCTTGAAAGTATCTTTTTATGTAGTCTTCCCTTCTTTTATTGTAGGCAACACTGTTTCAAGAAACTTTCCATACAGATGATAGTAACTGAATACCAGAAAACCTTCCATTCGGACCTGCTTAACAATCAGAGACATCAAATTATGTATGCCTTCAGGCCTCTCCAGGTTGTACTGAGAGATCATCCCACACACTACTATTCGCCCCTTCACCCTCATGTTTGGTAGCACTGCATCAAGCATCTTTCCCCCCACGTTTTCAAAATAGATGTCAATACCATCAGGAAAATACCTGCAGATAACAGTCAAATGTAAGTTTGCAAAACGACGCACATCCTTAGCATGAGACCACATACTTCCTTTTCCTCTTGTGTTTCTAGATTGGATTTAGACTCTTATTAATGCCTGTTGAGAGGTTACCTCCAAATCCAAAATTGGACAAACTAACCAGTCTATTGTCAGTAATATATAAACACATCCTAGACTAAGTCAGGCATTAAGCATATTTTGGAATCTGACTGCTAAGAGATATAATTCCATTCAGTTCCACAGCTTCATCACTTCCATCCTTTTCCTTTGCTTTTGAAGGACATGAGCACTCAGCCTTACCAACTATTCCAAGTAAAAATGTGTGAAAGCTATTACCTCAAGATAACCATTGTAAAACCAAAGGCAAGCTCATCACCAAAGTGACTTTGCTTTATGATCCATTCAGATGATTATGCAAATTTTTATGGTTGAAACGCAAAACTTCAAGAAAAGGATTTGAACAAAACATTAAGTCTAGCAACAAACGCTTGGATAAATAACTCAGGTTCCTAGGTACATTCTGTTTTGAAAGTTTGAATCTAAACGACATAAAAGCAAAAAAGCAGCTGCTGCACTTCAAATCCAACCGGTCATCTACATTAACCTCATCCCTGCACCCAAAACAAACAAAACGATCTGTTAGATAACAACCATATGACAAGCCCAACAACACGTTTGTTATTCACAAAAGATAACCGGCTCAGCACCATTTCATAATTATTATGGTTAACAAGCAGGATGTCCCTGAGGGACTATGAATTCATGCAAACGCAGTAACAATCAGTAAAAATTGCATAGATAAACAAGGGGGTCGTGAAAACAAGAAAATGATTCAAACAAATATCAAGTAATTCAGGATTAGGTAAAAGGGCTAAACTCAATACTGAACAAATACAAGATTGTAATTCCATTCATTCTTACACTTCAAACAATGTCTGACCATTCAATTATATGTACTGGTTAGGCCATGTTCAAAGTTTTTCAAGTTGCAACACCAAACCTCTCAACCAATACCTAGCAATACATATTGCCAATAACTGAGTAAATCTCAAAGCAGAATAACTAAACTAATGATTATAACTTGTCAATTGGGGAAGACCAAGCTTTAACTCAATAAAAATTTCATGGACTATATCCTTAATCTATGCATCTTTGATCAATGGTGGTTGTTAACTTACGCTACTCAATAAGAAGGTGCAAGTGTACAGTTTGTTTTAAACAAATACGAAAGCAAATAAGAATTCAATCTTGCTGATTCCTAAGCTGCTAAGCATAAAACGTATCCATTGGAACTCTACTTGAATCACTTTGCTTAGTATTCTTTCAACAGCAATTGAACACAAACAGCTGAAACCACATTCTCAGCATTCAAATAACATCGACTCAAATAATCAACACTCAAAAACACATGTAACTGTACTGGAAACAAAATAGTACCTTAGATGTTGCTGGGATACATGAAAACCCTGACTCTGGATCCCTGCAAAAATCAAACCAAAACCCCAAATCAACAAACTGAGCTCGAAAACACTGCCGTTCTTCTTTACCTTAGCCTTGTAAATGTAAGCCAGACGCTTCCCGGCGTACCAGGCCACCTCCTCATTGGTGTTGACGTTCTCGATCTGGATCAAGGATGTGTTTGGGTACTGGTTCGACTTCGACCTGGACAAAACCCAATCCCCAACTCAATATCCAAACAATCCCTTAGCTCACAATCAGAGAGAAACAAGTAGCTAAGAGCTTGGGTTTAATACCTCTTGTATCCGAGGACGGTGCCACGGAATCTGCACAGAAGTAGAGAAAGCGGATTAGATTTTGATGTGTGAACAGATGAGTGAAATGGGTGAGAGGGAGAGCGAGAGATTGGATACCTGACGCGCTCTCCTTGACGACCCTTCACCATTTTCGGACGAATGAAGCTGCGGCGGCTCTACTACTGTTGTGAGGCGGAAACCCTAATACGAAAACTAGAAAAAAAGGAGGGGTTGAGAAGATTAGGCTAACGATGGTCTCCCTCAGGCGTGCCCCATAGGCTCTCTCATCTCGGCATCGGTCTAGTCTAAGTAGACGCCTCATCGCTAATTCACTCCTTCATTTGGGACGACGTCGAACTTCGACAGGAGTTTAGAGACGACAAAGCTGAGGAAGAGAAGAGACAGGTTGGATGTGTAATTCTTAGAAGTGAAAAAGGGTACCCATCGGTATTCTGAAAAGTTCATTTAACTTCGCTACAGTAGAGCGTGGAAGCCTGGCTTCTGCTTCTAAAAGCCCGAGTTGGGCAGCTTCCGCTTTTTAAAGAAAAAGGCTGTGCTTATGAGCAAAACAACTCATTTTTTCAGTTACCAAACACCTTTATCTGCTTTGCTTTGTAGCAAAGCCACTTAAAAGCCCAAACAAATGCACCCATAGTGATTCTCACCTTCTTAAAGCTGCATCCAGTTCAGGTTCGTCTTTATAGTTGAAAGCCTCGTCAAATCCAAATTTGTTCTTCAGCAAATCAACCTTCACTCCCACAAATGGCATTCCAAATATTAACAGTTGATAAAGGGGGTAGCAAAATCAATGGAATATCGGATAATAAGATGTCGAATGACATTATGACACTATACAAGTCATCAGATTCACTTTGTATGTAGTATGTATAACAGTATTAATGGTTTATCATGAATGTGCTATACTTCAATAACATAGAGTAGTTCTATCAGATGAGGCAACAAAGCAGCAGAACTGCAATTACTGAGTGCAGACTACATTGATACCAATACATCATTTTGCAGTAATGTGGGTAAAACACTATTGGTCACCATGATGGTCTCAGTATGTCTCCATATTTGAATTGCAAGAATTCGGTACACATCACTAGAGACAATATTACAAAGACATCACTATAGACATGTTTCTCACATTTAACATAACTAATCATGCAATTGAGTCAAAGATATGGAATCCGAACTAAAACATTCATTGATGTACGAGTACCAGTGACTAACCTTTTCCTTGCTTCCAGCACTCCCAACAACACAGCAACCTGTCAACTTTGCAAATTGGCCAACAAGCTGACCTACTGCACCAGATGCGGCTGACATGTAGACTGTCTCTCCCTTCTAAGGAGAGCAAACCTCATAAAAACCAGCATAAGCAGTCATTCCAGGCATACCTACATAACATAAGAATACGCCAGGTGATCCCAAACCGCCAGTAGACTCCAACAAGAGATCAAGACATACAGAATAACTTCATGAGGGAACAATAAACAATACACACAAAAGATATTGACACAATATGTTGACTTGTGACCATATCATGTTTATTCTTATGTGCTCATATATAACAAGCAAGGAACTAAAACATTAAACAACACAAAAACTACTGCTCCAACCTAAGTCAAGGGGGTAGGTGGTAAGGCCCTCAAGAACTGCAAGTTAACTAACTGTGGCTAATCAAATCACCACAATAAACTAATGACTTGGGAGGTATGAAAGTAACACAATCAGTTTGCTAAATGACTTAAACATAGAAAGCAGGAGAAGTAGCCAATACCGAGAAGTCCAGTATAGAAGTTTGAGAAATTTTGACCAAAGAAGGGAAATTTTGAGAAAAAATTGTTGGATTGGTTTGAATAACTTGCGCAGCAAGTTAAGGCTGAGCTGGTCTTCGGCTATCAAATTTAGTTTCTGTTTGAATAAATCCTAGTCTTAGGGAGTAGATAGATGTTTGAATGATTCTCCCTTAGTGTTAGCATCAGTTTTAAGCATTGTAATCGGATCCTTGATCCTCTCCATTTCTGTTATAATGGCTCTATAAGAAGCCAATCATTCTGCAAATAAAACTCAAGCTTTTACAGCAAAACACGTCTGTGTTCATAAACCAGTAGTTCAAACAAGTGGTATCAGAGCCCTCTCATAGGGCCTGAACTGAGAAGAAGAAATAGAAGGAAAGAAAGAGAGTTCGAGTGAAAGGGAAACACCTCGAGAGCAAAAATACGAGAGTGAAGAGATGGGAGATGGAAACAGTTTCCTGACCATTCCCAAATTCGATGGAGATTACGATCACTGGTCAATGCTCATGGAAAACCTGTTACGATCCAAAGAATATTGGAGTTTGGTGAAAAATGGATACGAAGAACCTGAAAACCTGGAAACTCTTTCTGCAGCACAACGCAGAATTTCAGAAGAACAGAAGCTAAAGGATTTACGAGCCAAGAACTATCTTTTCCAGTCCATAGACAAGAACATTCTCAAAACAATCACACAAAAGGCCACCTCAAAAGCTCTCTGGGATTCGATGAAGCGGAAATATCAAGGGAACATCAGGGTTCAACGAGCACAACTTCAGAGGCTGAGAAGGGACTTTGAAATACTGGAGATGAAATCTGGTGAGTGTGTTAACGATTATTTCTCTAGAGTTATGATGGTTGCAAATGATATGAGGGGAGCTGGAGAAGAAATGGAGGATGCTAAGATTGTTGAGAAGATCATGCACACCCTATCAGAGAAGTATAACTATATAGTATGCTCGATTGAAGAATCAAAGGACATCAATACCTTGTCTGTGGATGAGTTGCAGAGTTCGTTATTGGTTCATGAGCAAAAGCTCAAACGAAACGATGTGGAAGAGCAAGCTTTAAAAGTCACAAATGGACGAGATATAAGAGAAGAAGAAAGAGCTGGTGCAAGAGGAAGAGGACGCAGTGGTTTCAACAATGGTTATAGAGGAAGAGGAAGGGGACGAGGAAGGTTTTTCAACAAAGCTCACACTGAGTGCTATCGATGCCACAAACTAGGACATTTTCAGTGGGAATGCCCCAGTTTTGCACATTATGCTGAGTGTGCTGAATTAGAAGAAAGAGAAGAGATGCTGCTGATGTCCTATGTAGAGAAGGAAAATTCCACACAAGAAGAATTATGGTTCCTAGACTCTGGCTGTAGTAATCACATGAGTGGAGATGAGAAATGGTTCTCAGAACTGGATCATTCTTTCAGACAGTGTGTGAAGTTGGGTAACAACTCGAGGCTAGCTGTCATGGGAAAAGGAAACGTTCGGATGAAAGTAGAAGGAAAGGTCATGATTATCACTGAGGTATTTTATATTCCTGAACTCAAAAATAACCTGATCAGTCTAGGACAATTACAAGAAAAGGAGTTAATCATCTTGATCAAACATGGCTGCTGTCAAGTCTATCACAATGAGAAAGGATTACTTTTTCAAACTATGATGACTACAAATCGTATGTTTGTGTTGTTAGCTTCTCAGTCCACTAATGTTTCAGAATCAGTATGTTTTAAAGCAAATACTGCAGACACCACTACCTTATGGCATCAAAGATTTGGTCACCTTAACCTGAAGGGATTAAGAACTTTGGCCTTTCGAAAGATGGTGACAGGACTACCTATTCCAAAGAGCAATTCAAAAATATGCAGTGAGTGTGTGGTAGGAAAGCAGCAACGTGATTCATTTCCAAAGAAGAGTGTGTGGAGAGCATCCAGGTCATTGCAACTTGTGCATTCAGATATATGTGGACCGATCACTCCTGAATCTCTCTCACATAAAATGTACTTCATCACTTTTATTGATGACTATAGCAGGAAAATGTGGATTTATTTCTTGCATACAAAATCAGAAGCCTTAGATGTGTTTAAAAGATTCAAGATCATGGTTGAAAAGGAGATTGGAAGTTATATCAGCTGTCTGCGTACTGATAGAGGGGGAGAATTTACTTCAACAGAGTTTAAAAGCTACTGCAATACAAATGGAATCAGCCGTCAACTTACTACAGCTTATTCTCCACAACAAAATGGAGTTGCAGAGAGAAGAAATCGAACTTTAATGAACATGGTACGATGCATGCTTGCTACCAAATCTGTACCTAAAGTTTTCTGGCCAGAAGCAGCAAACTGGGCCACTCATGTGCTCAATCGTTGTCCAACATCTGCCCTACAAAATGTAACACCTGAAGAAGCATGGAAAGGAACAAAGCCATCAGTGGAGCATTTCAGGGTGTTTGGATGCATTGGACACGTCCTTATTCCTAATGTCAGAAGGAAGAAACTGGATGAGAAGAGTTTTAAATGTGTTTTCATGGGAGTCAGTGAGGAATCAAAGGCTTTCAGGATGTATGATCCTGAAACAGAGAAGATAGTTGTCTCCAGAGATGTGGTATTCGATGAAAATAAGGAGTGGGACTGGAAAAAGACAGTGGGAAAATATACTGACACAAGAAGAAAATGATACAACAGAAGAAGCTGAAGTAAATGAAGAAGTTGAAGTGAATGATGCAACAGAAGGAATTACAGAAGGGGTAGATGAAGAAGTAGAAGAAAATATGAGAGAAGAAACCAACCATACACAAGGGAGGAATAGAAGAGAGCCAGTATGGATGAGAGATTATGAAACTGGAGAAGGATTATCTGAAGGAGAAGAAGAAATCGACCATCTTACCATGGGATTGCAGCAACTTGGACTGTTTACATGCAATGATCCTAGCACATTTGAAGAAGCAGTAGGAAGTCGAGTTTGGAGGGAGACAATGAACTGTGAAATTCAAGCAATTGAGAAAGCAGGAACTTGGGAACTGACAGAACTTCCAAAAGGAGGAAAGGTGATAGGGGTAAAGTGGATTTACAAAACTAAGTTTAATGAGAAAGGAGAAGTTGAGAAGCATAAAGCTCGGCTTGTGGCAAAAGGATATACACAACAAGAGGAAATTGATTACACAGAGGTGTTTGCTCCTGTGGCACGCTGAGATACTATCAGACTAACTTTGGCATTTGCAGCAAATCGAGGATGGAAAGTGTTTCAGCTTGATGTTAAAAGTGCTTTTCTGCATGGAGAGATCAAGGAAGAGGTGTTTGTGGAACAACCAAAAGGTTTTGAGGTGAAGGAAGAGAAAAACAAGGTCTACAAGCTTAAGAAGGCACTGTATGGACTTAGACAAGCTCCACGTGCATGGTTTAGCACAATTGAGTCCTATTTTGTTAAAGCTGGTTTTGAGAAAAATCACAGTGATCATACTTTGTTTATAAAGAAGGATGAAGCAGGAGGTATTCTCATAGTTAATCTATATGTCGATGATTTGATCTACACAGGAAACAATGAGGAAATGTTCAAAGAATTCAGGAGATCTATGCAAGAGAAGTTCGAAATGACAGATTTGGGATGCATGAAGTATTTCCTTGGCATCGAAGTAACACAGAGTCATAATGGGATTTTTATCTGTCAAAAGAAGTATGCAAATGAAGTTTTGGAGAGATTTGAGATGCAAAACAGTAAACCTGTAAACAATCCTATTGTTCCAGGCTATAAGCTTTCAAAGGAAGCAGGAGGAGGAAAAGTAGATGCAACAGGCTACAAACAGATGGTAGGAAGCCTTATGTATTTAACTGTCACTAGGCCAGATCTAATGTATGTAGTAAGTCTGGTAGCAAGGTTCATGGAGGCTCCAACAGAAGCACATAAACAAGCAGTGAAGAGAGTTTTTCGCTATGTGAAAGGAACTACAGGTTTGGGGCTGTTTTACAGGAGAGGAGGAGAAGAAGAGATTGTTGCTTATTCTGATAGTGATTACGCAGGAGATTCTGATGATCGCAAGAGTACCTCAGACTATGTTTTCAAGATGAACAATGGGACAGTTGCTTGGAGCTCTAAAAAACAGCCAGTAGTGTCACTCTCTACTACCGAAGCAGAGTTTATCTCTGCAGCTGCTTGCGCCTGTCAGAGTATATGGATGATGAGAGTACTTGGAGAGATTGGACTTGCACAGAGTAAGTGTACTATTTATTGTGATAATAGTTCCACCATTAAGCTTTCTAAAAATCCAGTTATGCACGGAAAGAGTAAGCACATACATGTTCGTTTTCATTTTCTACGAGAGCTTGCGAACGAGGGAACTGTCGAGTTGGTTTACTGTGGAACAAAAGATTAGCTTGCTGATATAATGACCAAACCTCTGAAGTTGGAGTTGTTCTTAAAGATAAGAAAGGAGCTCGGAATGTGCTGTGCTGAAGAATTAAACTGAATGTTGCAAACATAGTTCAGTTTAAGGGAGGGTTTGTTGGATTGGTTTGAATAACTTGCGCAGCAAGTTAAGGCTGAGCTGGTCTTCGGCTATCAAATTTAGTTTCTGTTTGAATAAATCCTAGTCTTAGGGAGTAGATAGATGTTTGAATGATTCTCCCTTAGTGTTAGCATCAGTTTTAAGCATTGTAATCGGATCCTTGATCCTCTCCATTTCTGTTATAATGGCTCTATAAGAAGCCAATCATTCTGCAAATAAAACTCAAGCTTTTACAGCAAAACACGTCTGTGTTCATAAACCAGTAGTTCAAACAAAAATAATAATAATAAACAAAAGGGATCTATGATCATGTATCCAATAGTTAGAAGTCAAAAGTGGTATAAGAAATGGTAGAGGGAGGGACCTCGCCGGGTTGAAGGATTGAACATAAGTGGGCCTGTCGTGCTTGGTCATACGGCCTCTCATGTAAGGATCACAGGACAAGTAGAGGTTCTTGACGACAAGGCCAGTCGACCCTTCTTGAAGCTTGAGTTTGGCTGTCGCCGTTCTCAGTTCCATGTCGGATTCTTTGCGGAAGCCGTTGACATAGTCTGAATATCACCTGCTTGTTACTCACTTCACTCACCATTTGCTTCTCAGCTTCTCTCTGTCTCTACAAAGCGGGCGATATGAGCAATATATATGCACAGTAGTAATGCCCTCTTTTGTTTCTCTAAAGTTATATTTTATAGGGCTACCAATCGTTTGCACAAAAATATAAAATTCAAAGCATATTCGAATGAAAATAAGAAATTGGATCCTAAGTGAACAAGAGAAAAATCTTATTTATGTCTAAATATATAAATTTTTATTAAATTTATAATAAAATAATATTTTAAAGACACTTTTACACTTGTCTCTTATATACACCTACAAGAGAGAAAATAGAAGAATGAAAAGACTTCGCTGTAATCCGATCACCGGATTCCAGTCGACGAACTCTGATCACCGGAGTCCGGTAACCGGTCACCCCATTCCGATCACCAGTAACTCGGTTACCGACCCTCAGTGACTTAGTTCATGACCCACAATAACCACCGGTAGCTCAGTTACTAACACTTAATAACTTGGATTTTCTCAAACAGTTGGATTCCAGTCATCGGTAACTCAGTTACTGACCCCTAGTAACTCAGTTCCTTACCCCCAATAACCACTAGTAACTCAGATTTTTTTCAGTCATCAAATTATGGGCACCCGTAATTTGGTTACTGACCTCCAATAACTTGGTTACTGACTCCTAATAACTTGGTTACTGACCCCTAATAATCAGTTACTGACCCCTAATAATCAGTTATCGACATCTATAATGAACTTATTTCTGCTTAATATACTAGAAAAGAAGAAATTCGTGTTACTGACCTCAAAACCTTGATTACTTACCCCTAAAAATTGATTAATAGCCCTCAATAATTTAGCCTCCAATAATCGAGTTACATACCCCAATAACCACAGTGTATTACATCAAAATCTCTCCCATTTCTCACCTTTTGTTAACAAACAATCCTTTGGAACAAACTGTTATAGAAGATTCGAATCTATACCAATCAACATGTACAAACAATCCTTTGGAACCAACCAACATGTACAAGCACAAATTATTCATTAGATTCGAATCTATTCACAAAAATAACACAAATCGAATACAATTGGATAGAAACATAACCAAACCAGGAACTATACCAATTCTCTTAGCAGAAACCAGGAACTCATAATCCTAGCAATCCAATTGACTCACAATCTTAGCAATCCAATTGAACCATATTTCCCTATTTATTTAATTATTGTTCTTATTTTTGACCTCCACACAAGCACAACTACTGTTTTGGAGTGTATTAAACCCACCCGTCTCGTAATCGAACAAAAAAACTCTTGTAGTCGAAAAAAACCTTGTAGCTTCTCTCCCATGACAGCCACCGCCGCCAAGCCCTCCTCTATCGCCAAAATCTCCTCCTCCATCTCCAGAGCCACCGCCCCTCTCCGTCCTCCTCCACCTTGTTTCTCTTTCCCTTCCAAAACCCTACCTAAACCCTCCTCCCTTTCTCTCTCCTCCTCCTCCACCGCCCACTCCCACACTCCAATCTCCTCTTTCTTCAACCAACACCCAGATGATGACGACAACCAACACCTAGATGACGAGAAGCCTCGTGAGGAGTGCGGCGTCGTCGGCATCTATGGCGACCCTGAAGCCTCTCGCCTGGCCTACCTGGCCCTCCACGCCCTCCAGCACCGCGGCCAGGAAGGCGCCGGCATTGTCTGCGTCCACGACAACGTCCTCCAGTCCATTACCGGAGTTGGCTTGGTCTCCGAGGTCTTTAACCAGTCCAAGCTCGACCAGTTGCCCGGCGACTTGGCCATCGGCCACGTCAGGTACTCCACTGCCGGTCAGTCTATGCTTAAAAATGTCCAGCCTTTTGTTGCAGGCTATCGTTTTGGCTCCGTCGGGGTTGCCCACAATGGGAACTTGGTCAATTACGGCGCCCTCAGGGCTATGCT
Organism: Comarum palustre; assembly: GCA_951800085.1. NCBI lineage: Eukaryota > Viridiplantae > Streptophyta > Magnoliopsida > Rosales > Rosaceae > Comarum > Comarum palustre. Next base: position 18,578,360 of record OX637589.1, read on the forward strand.
TGAGGACAACGGCTCTATTTTCAACACCAGCTCCGACACTGAAGTGGTTCTTCATCTCATTGCCATTTCAAAGGCCAGGCCTTTTCTTCTGAGGATTGTTGATGCTTGTGAGCAGCTTAAGGGTGCTTATTCCATGGTGTTTGTCACTCAAGACAAGCTCGTTGCGGTCCGGGATCCGCACGGCTTTCGCCCTTTGGTTATGGGCAGGAGGAGCAACGGTTCTGTTGTTTTTGCCTCTGAGACCTGCGCGCTCGATTTGATTGAGGCCACATATGAGAGGGAGGTGGACCCGGGAGAGGTGGTGGTGGTGGACAAAGACGGGGTTCAGTCTCTTTGCCTTATGTCTCATCCTGAACCAAAACAATGTATATTTGAGCACATTTACTTTTCCCTGCCCAATTCTGTTGTTTTTGGGCGTTCTGTGTATGAGTCTCGTCGTGTGTTTGGTGAGATTCTTGCCACTGAGGCCCCGGTTGAGTGTGATGTTGTGATAGCAGTGCCTGATTCTGGTGTGGTGGCTGCGCTTGGTTATGCTGCCAAAGCTGGTGTGCCTTTTCAGCAGGGTTTGATTAGGTCACACTATGTGGGAAGGACCTTCATTGAGCCATCCCAGAAGATTAGAGACTTTGGTGTCAAGCTTAAGCTCTCTCCTGTCAGGGCTGTGTTGGAGGGTAAGAAGGTTGTGGTAGTGGATGACTCCATTGTGAGGGGAACTACATCTTCCAAGATTGTTAGGTTGTTGAAGGAGGCAGGTGCTAAGGAAGTTCACATGAGGATCGCAAGCCCACCCATAATAGGCTCCTGTTATTATGGCGTCGACACCCCAAGTTCTGAGGAGTTGATTTCAAACAGGATGAAAGTTGAGGAGATTAGGGAGTTCATTGGATGTGATTCACTTGCTTTTCTGCCATTTGATAGCTTGCAGGGGATGTTGGGAACACAAGCTCCCAACTTTTGTTATGCTTGTTTTACCGGAAAATACCCTGTGGAACCTAAGGAGGGTAAGGTGAAACGGGTTGGTGATTTTGTGGATGATGGAATGACTGGTAATTTTGATTCCATCGATGGTGCTTGGATTCCAGCAAATCGGATTCACAAACACAAGAGGGATAATGAATTTGAGGGCAGTGTTCTTTGATAGTTAGCTCCATCACCATTGCTTCAGTTGATGATATAGATGCTTTGGGAATTTAACTCAGCAGCATTGGGAAGCATTGCAGTGACTGATGTCTTCAATTTTCAGTTTTGCATCTAATTTATATTGTCTTAATGTCACTGTTGAGGGGTCCTTTATGAGAGGTACCCTTGGTTTAAACATGTTTTTTTTGGTTATGATCTATATGGGAGGTACTGTATGCCAAAGCTTTTCCTTCCCTTGTGTATGTCTGTCTCTTTTTTAGATAATCCCTCAATGCCTACACCAATCCTGAAAATGAAAATATGTGATGTGTAGCTCTGACAGCTTGGAGTGTAATATCAATGTCATTCATTCATTCATTATTTACTCTACTTGGAAGAAACACCCATTCTCTGGGGTCGCCGGAAGGTGATGAATTCTGCTGGAGTTGGAGTGGTTGAGGATGTTGCATAGATTTGCATTGGGATTAGATTCAGCTCAGCTAAGCTCAGCTGGTACAGAAACAGGCGCATGGCCTCCCAGGTTGATGACAAAACCATACCAAAGATCCGGCCACTTGTTTTGTTGCACCATAGCATCAGATCCAGCCGACCTAATCCACCATTGCTTCATTTCTTTTCTACTTTCATTCCAAATGAAATACAGGGCCTCCATTAGAGGCATCAGTAAGTAATAATCCAGGTATATTAAGTTTGTGAGCTTCGTCTACACGGTGCCAATCGAAAAACAGGGCCTCCATTGATACTGGAATAAGCTTGATTCTTATTCAACGGTGTGCAATCACATCGGTATATATACACAGATCCTAGAAGGGTGAAACTCTTACCCTAGCTGTACAAGGAAACTATAAACCTTGAAAGTAAGGGATTACAACTCTACCAATTATCAACCAGAATTAAGCATAAGCAAGATCATTTCCTTTAATACTCCACTTCAAGTTGGAATGTATATCAATTACACCTGACTTGTGAAGTAGTGTACTAAAGTGAGCTGATTTGAGCGACTTAGTGAATAAATTCGCTGGCTGCTCAGTTCCAATGTGCGCGGCTTTGAGCAAACCTCTTTGAATCTTCTCACGAACGACATGGCAGTTTATCTCGATGTGCTTGGTCCTTTCGTGAAAACTGGGTTGGTTGCGATATGTAATCCAGCCTGGTTGTCATAGTTCCTTCTAATTAGATTGAGTTGCTTCACTCTAAAGTCATTGAGCAAGCTTTTGAGCCAAGTCACCTCACAGATTGTTGTTGTCACGGAACGGTACTCTGATTCAGCGCTGGATCGAGCCACAGTGCTCTACTTTTTAGTCTTCCAAGAAATTGGTGCATCTCCTAACAACACACAATAACCAGTGATGGAACGCCTTGTATCCTTGCAACGCGCCCAGTTTGCATCGCAATAAGCAGTGACTTTAGTGCTTCATGTATATGGGAGAAGAATACCCTGATCTGGTGCTTTCTTGATATAACGAAGCATTTGATGAGCTACTGCTAGATGAGGCTACCGTGGTTTTTCCATAAATTAGCTTAGGATGTGCACAACATAAGCTAAGTCTGGTTGTGTGATGGTCAAATATATTAACCTGCCTACAAGACGTCGATATTAAGAAGGATCAATGAGTAGCTCTCATCCTTCTTGAGTCAACGATATGTTTCATCAACTGGTAACGAAGAAGATTTTACACTGAGGAATCCAGTGTCTTCTAGTATCTCTAATGCATATTTTCTCTGACAAAGTGTTATCCCTCTTCTTGACCGAGCCACTTCTATGCCAAGAAAGTACTTGAGCTCTCTGAGGTCCTTGAGCTTAAATCGGTGTGAAAGGAACAGTTTTGTAGCTATGATTTCTTCCAAATTGTTGCCCACCAAGATCACATCATTAACGTACACAAGTAACGTAGTGAGCTTCCTGAAATGAGCTTTAACAAACAAGGAATAGTCAGACCATGACTAAGTGAATCCTGCTGCCTTGAGTGCCATAGAGAGTTTGATAAACCACTGCCTACTAGCTTGCTTTAAACCGTAGAGACTTTTATGCAACTGGCAAACTTCAGGCTCTCCCTTTCCTCTAAACCCAGGAGGAAGTTTCATGTATACTTCTTTAGTGAGGTCGACATGGAGAAAAACGTTGTTCACATCAAGTTGATGAAGATATCATCCTTTAAGAGAAGCGAGGCCAAGAAGTACACGGACGGTGGTAAGTTTAGCCACCGGTGCAAATGTCTCACGATAATCCACTCCTTCGATTTGACTGTAACCTTTGGCAACAAGTCTTACCGTGTATCTGTCAATACTGTCATCAGCCTTAAGCTAGATTTTATAGACCCACTTGCAACCAACAGGTCTTTTATTAGGAGGTAATGGTACAAGACTCCATGTGTGATTACTTTGGAGCACACCATTTTCTTTGCGCATGACATCTCTCCATTTTGGGATTTAGACAGCATGTGTGAAAGAGGTAGGTTCTTTGTGAACAGACAGGTTAGCAGTAAATATTCGATGTGGAAAGAAGATGGTAAGACAAAAAAATTAGAAAGAGAGTGAGGTGTACCTTGTTCCATTGAAGATGATGAAGGAGACCGAGAGAGAAGTGTTGTCTCAACATGAAAATCCTGCAAGTATGTCAGTGTCCAAGTTGGTCGAGAAGAAATCTAGGTGGTGGAGTAGGATTTGGAACGACTTCTGGAACAAGGGTTTGTCTTTCAGGATTTTGGGAGGTTGGAGTTTGAGGTGGTGTGTCAGGTACAATAGGGATTGGTTGGTCAATGGTTGGTGTTTGCAGCTGAATAGTAGGAGAAGGACTATCCAAGACATCAAATCTATCTGAAATCCCAAGAGTAACAAGATCATCACTATTCCCAGTTGAACTAGGAAACCCATATCACCGGTAACTCTATGCTCACCTGAAACCCTAGTTAAAGTTCCATGTTCACGCGAAACTTTGGTTTGGTAAGGAATTTCAGTTTCATAGAAGATCACATCCCTTAACTTTAGACCAAATTCAGAATGTTACTGTGTGAATTGGGATGCAATCTTTGGTGCCAGAATAGGATGGCATTGGTGCCGTCACGGCACGTAAATAGTGCCGTCATGGTATGGCATTGGGTACACACAGACACTTTTGGGGTGCGCACCCTTTTTCTGTATAATTTCTTGACTTTATACCAAATATAGGTTGCCCCAGCGAGAATTGGACTGCAATCTTTAGTGCCGGCATACCATGGCATTGTGTGCCATCACGACCCGACATTAGTGCCGTCACGGCATGGCATTAGGTGTAGACAGGCACTTTTGGGGGGCGTACACTATTCCATCACAATTTTTTAACTTTAGACCAAATTCAGACTGTTACTGTGTGAATTGTGATGCAATCTTTGGTGCCAGAATAAGATGGCATTGGTGCCATCAGGGCACGTAATTGGTGCCGTCATGGTATGGCATTGGGTACAGACAGACACTTTTGGGTGCGCACCCTTTTTCTAAATAATTTCTTGACTTTATACCAAATATAGGTTGTCCCAGCGAGAATTGAACTGCAATCTTTAGTGCCGGCATACCATGGCATTGTGTGCCGTCAAGGCCCGACATTAGTGCCGTCACGGCACGGCAATGGGAGTAGCCAGTCACTTTTTGGGGGCGTACACTATTCCATCACAATTTCTTAACTTTATACCAAATTCACACTGTTACTGTGCGAATTGTGATGCAATCTTTGGTGCCAGAATAGGATGGCATTGGTGCCGTCACGTCACGTAATTGGTGTCATCATGGTATGACATTGGGTACAGACAGACAATTTTGGGGTGCACACCCTTTTTTTGAATAATTTATTGACATTATACCAAATATAAGTTGTCCCAGCGAGAATTGGACTGCAATCTTTAGTGCCGGCATGTTATGGCATTATGTGCCGTCACGACCCGACATTGGTGCCGTCGCGACATGGCAATGGGTGTAGCCAATCACTTTTGGGGGGCGTACACTATCCCATCACAATTTCTTAACTTTATACCAAATTCACACTGTTACTGTGCGAATTGTGATGCAATCTTTGGTGCCAGAATAGGATGGCATTGGTGCCGTCACGGCACGTAATTGGTGCCGTCAAATATGACATTGGGTACAGACAGACACTTTTGGGGTGCGCACCCTTTTTCAGAATAATTTTTTGACTTTATACCAAATATAGGTTGTCCCAGCGAGAATTGGACTGCAATCTTTAGTGCCGGCATACCATGGCATTGTGTGCCGTCACGGCCCGACATTGGTGCCGTCACGGCATGGCATTGGGTGTAGACTGGCACTTTTAGGGGGCGTACACTATTCCATCACAATTTCTTAACTTTAGACAAAATTCAGACTGTTACTGTGGGAATTGTGATACAATCTTTGGTGCCAGAATAGGATGGCAATGGTGCCGTCATGGCACGTAATTGGTGCCGTCATGGTATGGCATTGGGTACAGACAGACACTTTTGGGGTGCACACCCTTTTTCTGAATAATTTTTTTACTTTATACCAAATATAGGTTGTCCCAGCGAGAACTGGACTGTAATCTTTAGTGCCGGCATACCATGGCATTGTGTGCCATCACGGCCCGACATTGGTGCCGTCACGGGATGACATTGGGTGTAGACAGGCACTTTTGGGAGGCGTACACTAATCCATCACAATTTCTTGACTTTAGACCAAATTCAGACTGTTACTGTGTGAATTATGATGTAATCTTTGGTGCCAGAATAGGATGGCATTGGTGCCGTCACGGCACGTAATTGGTGCCGTCATGGTATGGCATTGGGTACAGATAGACACTTTCAGGGTGCGCACCCTTTTTCTGAATAATTTCTTGACTTTATACCAAATATAGGTTGTCCCAGCGAGAATTGGACTGTAATCTTTACTGCCAGCATACCATGGCATTGTGTGTTGTCACGGCCCGGCATTAGTGCCGTTACGGCATGGCATTGGGTGTAGACAGACACTTTTGGGGGGCGTACACTATTCCCTCACAATTTCTTAACTTTAGACCAAATTCAAACTGTTACTGTGTCAATTGTGATGCAATCTTTGGTGCCAGAATAGGATGGCATTGGTGCCGTCACGGCACGTAATTGGTGCCGTCATGGTATGGCATTGGGTACAGACAGACACTTTTAGGGTGCGCACCCTTTTTCTGAATAATTTCTTAACTTTATACCAAATATAGGTTGTCCCAGCGAGAACTGGACTGTAATCTTTAGTGCCGGCATACCATGGCATTGTGTGCCGTCACGGCCCGACATTGGTGCCGTCACGGGATGACATTGGGTGTAGACAGGCACTTTTGGGAGGCGTACACTAATCCATCACAATTTCTTGACTTTATACCAAATATAGGTTGTCCCAACGAGAATTGGACTGTAATCTTTAGTGCCGGCATATCACGGAATTGTGTGCCGTCACGGCCCGACATTGGTGCCGTCACGGCATGGCATTGGGTGTAGACAGGCACTTTTGGGGGGCGTACACTATTCCATCAGAATTTCTTAACTTTAGACCAAATTCAGACTGTTACTGTGTCAATTGTGATGCAATCTTTGGTACCAGAATAGGATGGCATTGGTGCCGTCACAGCACGTAATTGGTGCCGTAATGGTATGACATTGTGTACGGACAGACACTTTTAGGTTGCGCACTCTTTTTCTGAATAATTTCTAGACTTTATACCAAATATAGGTTGTCCCAGCGATAATTGGACTGTAATCTTTGGTGCCGGCATACCATGGCATTGTGTGCCGTCACGGCCCGACATTGGTGCCGTCACGGCCCGACATTGGTGCCGTCACGGGATGGCATTGGGTGTAGACAGACACTTTTCCATCACAATTTCATAACTGTAGACCAAATTTAGACTGTTACTGTGTGAATTGTGATGCAATCTTTGGTGCCAGAATAGGATGGGAATGGTGCAGTCACGGAACGTAATTGGGGCCGTCATGGTATGGCATTGGGTACAGACAGACACTTTTGGGGTGCGCACCATTTTTCTGAATAATTTCTTGACATGATAACAAATTTAAGTTGTCCCAGCGAGAATTGGACTGCAATCTTTAGTGCCGGCATACCATGGCATTGTGTGCCGTCAATGCCCGACATATGTGCCGTCACGGCATGGCATTGGGTGTAGACAGACACTTTTGGGGGGCGTACACTATTCCATCACAATTTCATAACTTTAAACCAAATTCAGACTGTTACTGTGAGAATTATGATGAAATCTTTGGTGCCAGAATAGGATGGCATTGGTGCCGTCACGGCATGTAATTGGTGCCGTCATGGTATGACATTGGGTACAGACATACACTTTTGGGGTGCGCACCCTTTTTTTGAATAATTTCTTGACTTTATACCAAATATAGTTTGTCCCAGCGAGAATTGGACTGCAATCTTTAGTGCCTGCATACCATGGCATTGTGTGCCGTCACGGCCCGACATTAGTGCCGTCACGGTATGGCATTGGGTGTAGACAGACACTTTTGGGGGGCGTATACTATTCCATCACAATTTCTTAACTTTAGACAAAATTCAGACTGTTACTGTGTGAATTGTGATGCAATCTTTGGTGCCAGAATAGGATGGCATTGGTGCCGTCATGGTATGACATTGGGTACAGACAGACACTTTTGGGGTGCGCACCCTTTTTCTCAATAATTTCTTGACATTAAAACAAATATAAGTTGTCCCAGCGAGAATTGGACTGCAATCTTTAGTGCCGTCATACCATGGCATTGTGTGCCGTCACGGCCCGACATTGGAGCCGTCACCGTATGGCATTGGGTGTACACAGACACTTTTGGGGGGCGTACACTATTCCATCACAATTTCTTAACTTTAGACCAAATTCAGATTGTTACTGTGTCAATTGTGATGCAATCTTTGGTGCCAGAATAGGATGGCATTGGTGCCGTCACGGCACGTAATTGGTGCTGTCATGGTATGGCATTGGGTACAGACAGACATTTTTGGGGTGCGCACCCTTTTTCTCAATAATTTCTTGACATTATAACAAATATAAGTTGTCCCAGCGAGAATTGGACTGCAATCTTTAGTGCCGGCATACCATGGCATTGTGTGCCATCACGGCCCGCCATTGGTTCCGTCACGGTATGGCATTGGGTGTAGACAGACACTTTTGGAGGGCGTACACTATTCCATCACAATTTCATAATTTTAGACCAAATTCAGACTGTTACTGTGTCAATTGTGATGCAATCTTTGGTGCAGAATAGGATGGCATTGGTGCCAGAATAGGATGGCATTGGTGCCGTCACGGCACGTAATTAGTGCCGTCATGGTATGGCATTGGGTACAGACAGACACTTTTGGGGTGCGCACCCTTTTTCTGAATAATATCTCGACATTATACCAAATATAAGTTGTCCTAGCGGGAATTGGACTGCAATCTTTAGTGCCGGCATACCATGGCATTGTGTGCCGTCACGGCATGACATTGGTGCCGTCACGGCATGGCATTGGGTGTAGACAGGCACTTTTGGGGGCGTACACTATTCCATCACAATTTCATAAATTTAGACCAAATTTAGACAGTTACTGTGTGAATTGTGATGCAATCTTTGGTGCCAGAATATGATGGCATTCGTGCCGTCACGGCACGTAATTAGTGCCGTCATGGTTTGGCATTGGGTACAGACAGACACTTTAAAGGTGCGCACCCTTTTTCTGAATAATTTCTTGACTTTATACCAAATATAGGTTGTCCCCGCGAGAATTGGACTGCAATCTTTAGTGCCGGCATACCATGGCAGTGTGTGCCGTCACTGCCCGACATTGGTGCCGTCACGGCACGGCAATGGGTGTAGCCAGACACTTTTGGGGGGCGTACAATATTCCATCACATGTTATTGACTTTATAACAAATATAGGTTGTCCAAGCAAGAATTGGACTACAATATTTAGTGCCGGCATACCATGGCATTGTGTGCCGTCACGGCCCGACATTGGTGCCGTCACGGTATGGCATTGGGTGTAGACAGACACTTTTAGGGGGCGTATACTATTCCATCACAATTTCTTAACTTTAGACAAAATTCAGACTGTTACTGTGTCAATTGTGATGCAATTTTTGGTGCCAGAATAAGATGGCATTGGTGCCGTCACGGCATGTAATTAGTGCCGTCATGGTATGGCATTGGGTACAGACAGACACTTTAAAGGTGCGCACCCTTTTTCTGAATAATTTCTTGACTTTATACCAAATATAGGTTGTCCCCGCGAGAATTGGACTGCAATCTTTAGTGCCGGCATACCATGGCATTGTGTGCCGTCACGGCCCGACATTGGTGCCGTCACGGCATGGCATTGGGTTTAGACAGACAATTTTGGGGGCGTACACTATTCCATCACAATTTCATAACTTTAGACCAAATTCAGACTGTTACTGTGTGAATTGTGATGCAATCTTTGGTGCCAGAATAAGATGGCAAGGTGCCGTCACGGCACATAAATGGTGCCGTCATGGTATGGCATTGGGTACAGACAGACACTTTTGGGGTGCGCACCCTTTTTCTCAATAATTTCTTGACATTATAACAAATATAAGTTGTCCCAGCGAGAATTGGACGACAATCTTTAGTGCCGGCATACCATGGCATTGTGTGCCGTCACGGCCCGACATTGGTGCCGTCACGGCATGGCATTGGGTGAAGACAGACACTTTTGGGGGGCGTACACTATTCCATCACAATTTCATAACTTTAGACGATATTCAAACTGTTACTGTGTGAATTTTGATGCAATCTTTGGTGCCAGAATAGGATGGCATTGGTTCCGTCACGGCACGTAATTGGTGCCGTCATGGTATGGCATTGGGTATAGACTGCCACTTTTGGGGTGCGCACCCTTTTTCTGAATAATTTCTTGACTTTATACCAAATATAGGTTGTCCCAGGGAGAAATGGACAGCAATCTTTATGGCCGGCATATCATGGCATTGTGTGCCGTCACGGCCCGACATTGGTGCCGTCACGGTATGGCATTGGGTGTAGACAGGCACTTTTGGGGGCGTACACTATTACATCACAATTTCATAAATTTAGACCAAATTTAGACAGTTACTGTGTGAATTGTGATGCAATCTTTGGTGCCAGAATATGATGGCATTCGTGCCGTCACGGCACATAAATGGTGCCGTCATGGTATGGTATTGGGTACAGACAGACACTTTTGGGGTGCGCACCCTTTTTCTGAATAATTTCTCGACATTATACCAAATATAAGTTGTCCCAGCGAGAATTGGACAGCAATCTTTAGTGCCGGCATACCATGGCATTGTGTGCCGTCACAGCACGACATTGGTGCCGTCACGGCATGGCATTGGGTGTAGACATGCACTTTTGGGGGCGTACACTATTCCATCAAATTTCATAACTTTAGACCAAATTCAGACTGTTACTGTGTGAATTGTGATGCAATCTTTGGTGCCAGAATAGGATGGCATTGGTGCCGTCATGGTATGACATTGGGTACAGACAGACACTTTTGGGGTGCGCACCCTTTTTCTCAATAATTTCTTGACATTAAAACAAATATAAGTTGTCCCAGTGAGAATTGGACTGCAATCTTTAGTGCCGTCATACCATGGCATTGTGTGCCATCACGGCCCGACATTGGAGCCTTCACGGTATGGCATTGGGTGTAGACAGACACTTTTGGGGGGCGTACACTATTCCATCACAATTTCTTAACTTTAGACCAAATTCAGATTGTTACAGTGTCAATTGTGATGCAATCTTTGGTGCCAGAATAGGATGACATTGGTGCCATCACGGCACGTAATTGGTGCCGTCATGGTATGGCATTGGGTACAGACAGACACTTTTGGGGTGCGCACCCTTTTTCTGAATAATTTCTCGACATTATACCAAATATAAGTTGTCCCAGCGAGAATTGGACAGCAATCTTTAGTGCCGGCATACCATGGCATTGTGTGCCGTCACGGCCCGACATTGGTGCCGTCACGGCTTGGCATTGGGTGTAGACAGACACTTTTGGGGGCATACACTATTCCATCACAATTTCATAATTTTAGACCAAATTCAGACTGTTACTGTGAGAATTGTGATGCAATATTTGGTGCCAGAATAGGATGGCATTGGTGTCGTCATGGTATGACATTGGGTACAGACAGACACTTTTGGGGTGCGCACCCTTTTTCTCAATAATTTCTTGACATTAAAACAAATATAAGTTGTCCCAGCGAGAATTGGACTGCAATCTTTAGTGCCGTCATACCATGGCATTGTGTTCCGTCACGGCCCGACATTGGAGACGTCACGGTATGACATTGGGTGTAGACAGACACTTTAGGGGGCGTACACTATTCCATCACAATTTCATAACTTTAGACCAAATTCAGACTGTTACTGTGTCAATTGTGATGCAATCTTTGGTGCCAGAATAGGATGGCATTGGTGCCGTCACGACACGTAATTAGTGCCGTCATGGTATGGCATTGGGTACAGACAGACACTTTTGGGGTGTGCACCCTTTTTCTGAATAATTTCTTGACTTTATACCAAATATAGGTTGTCCCAGCGAGAAATGGACAGCAATCTTTATGGCCGGTATATCATGGCATTGTGTGCCGTCACGGCCCGACATTGGTGCCGTCACGGCATGGCATTGGGTGTAGACTGGCACTTTTGGGGGGCGTACACTAATCCATCACAATTTCATAACTTTAGACCAAATTTCATAACATTGGTTACGTCACGGCATGACATTGGGTGTAGACAGACACTTTTGGGGTGCGCACCCTTTTTCTGAATAATTTCTTGACTTTGTACCAAATATAGGTCGTCCCAGCAAGAATTGGACTGCAATCATTAGTGCCTGCATACCATGGCATTGTGTGCCGTCACGGCCCGACATCAGTGCCGTCACGACACGGCAATGGGTGTAGCCAGACACTTTTGGGGGGCGTACAATATTCCATCACAATTTATTGACTTTATAACAAATATAGGTTGTCCAAGCAAAAATTGGACTACAATATTTAGTGCCGCCATACCATGGCATTGTGTGCCGTCACGGCCCGACATTGGTGCCGTCACGGTATGGCATTGGGTGTAGACAGACACTTTTGGGGGGCGTACACTATTCCATCACAATTTCTTAACTTTAGACCAAATTCAGACTATTACTGTGTCAATTGTGATGCAATCTTTGGTGCCAGAATAGGATGGCATTAGTGCCGTCACGGCACCTAATTAGTGCCGTCATGGTATGGCATTGGGTACAGACAGACACTTTAAAGGTGCGCACCCTTTTTCTGAATAATTTCTTGACTTTATACCAAATATAGGTTGTCCCAGCGAGAATTGGACTGCAATCTTTAGTGCCGGCATTCCAAGGCATTGTGTGCCGTCACGGCCCGACATTGGTGCGGTCACGGCATGGCATTGGGTGTAGACAGGCACTTTTGGGGGCGTACACTATTGCATCACAATTTCATAACTTTAGACCAAATTCAGACTGTTACTGTGTGAATTGTGATGCAATCTTTAGTGCCAGAATATGTTGGCATTGGTGCCGTCACGGCACATAAATGGTGCCGTCATGGTACGGCATTGGGTACAGACAGACACTTTTGGGGTGCGAACCCTTTTTCTCAATAATTTCTTGACATTATAACAAATATAAGTTGTCCCAGCGAGAATTGGACGGCAATCTTTAGTGCCGGCATACCATGGCATTGTGTGCCGTCACGGCCCGACATTTGTGCCGTCACGGCTTGGCATTGGGTGTAGACAGACACTTTTGGGGGGCATACACTATTCCATCACAATTTCATAACTTTAGACCATATTTAGACTGTTACTGTGTGAATTGTGATGCAATCTTTGGTGCCAGAATAGGATGGCATTGGTGCAGTCACGGCACGTAATTGGTGCTGTCATGGTATGGCATTGGGTTTAGACTGACACTTTTGGGGTGCGCACTCTTTTTCTGAATAATTTCTTGACTCTATACCAAATATAGGTTGCCCCAGCGAGAATTGGACTGCAATCTTTAGGGCCGGCATACCATGGCATTGTGTGCCGTTACGACCCGACATTGGTGCCGTCACGGCATGGCATTGGGTGTAGACAGACACTTTTGGGGGCGTACACTATTCCATCACAATTTCATAAATTTAAACCAAATTCAGACTGCTACTGTGTGAATTGTGATGCAATTTTTGGTGCCAGAATATGATGGCATTCGTGCCGTCACGGCACATAAATGGTGCCGTCATGGTTTGACATTGGGTACAGACAGACACTTTTGGGGTGCACACCCTTTTTCTGAATAATTTCTCGACATTATACCAAATATTAGTTGTCCCAGCGAGAATTGGACAGCAATCTTTAGTGCCGGCATACCATGGCATTGTGTGCCGTCACGGCATGGCATTGGTGCCGTCACGGCACGTAATTAGTGCCGTCATAGTATGGCATTGGGTGTAGACAGACACTTTTGGGGTGTGCACCTTTTTTCTGAATAATTTCTTGACTTTGTACCAAATATAGGTTGTCCCAGCGAGAATTGGACTGCAATCTTTAGTGCCTGCATACCATGGCATTGTGTGCCGTCACGGCCCGACATCAGTGCCGTCACGGCCCGACATCAGTGCCGTCACGACACGGCAATGGGTGTAGCCAGACACTTTTGGGGGGCGTAAAATATTCCATCACAATTTATTGACTTTATAACAAATATAGGTTGTCCAAGCAAGAATTGGACTACAATCTTTAGTGCCGGCATACCATGGCATTGTGTACCGTCACGGCCCGACATTGGTGCCGTCACGGTATGGCATTGGGTGTAGACAGACACTTTTGGGGGGCATACACTATTCCATCACAATTTCTTAACTTTAGACCAAATTCAGACTATTACTGTGTCAATTGTGATGCAATCTTTGGTGCCAGAATAGGATGGCATTGGTGCCGTCACGGCACGTAATTAGTGCCGTCATGGTATGACATTGGGTACTGACAGACACTTTAAAGGTGCGTACCCTTTTTTTGAATAATTTCTTGACTTTATACCAAATATAGGTTGTCCCAGCGAGAATTGGACTGCAATCTTTAGTGCCGGTATACCAAGGCATTGTTTGCCGTCACGGCCCGACATTGGTGCCGTCACGGCATGGCATTGGGTTTAGACAGACACTTTTGGGGGTGTACACTATTTCATCACAATTTCATAACTTTAGACCAAATTCAGACTGTTACTGTGTGAATTGTGATGCAACCTTTGGTGCCAGAATATGATGGCATTGGTGCCGTCACGGCACATAAATGGTGCCGTCATGGTATGACATTGGGTACAGACTGACACTTTTGGGGTGCGCACCCTTTTTCTGAATAATTTCTCGACATTATACCAAATATTAGTTTTCCCAGCGAGAATTGGACAGCAATCTTTAGTGCCGGCATACCATGGCATTGTGTGCCGTCACGGCATGGCATTGGTGCCGTCACGGCACGTAATTAGTGCCGTTATGGTATGGCATTGGGTGTAGACAGACACTTTTGGGGTGCGCACCCTTTTTCTGAATAATTTCTTGACTTTGTACCAAATATAGGTTGTCCCAGCGAGAATTGGACTGCAATCTTTAGTGCCTGCATACCATGGCATTGTGTGCCGTCATGGCCCGACATCAGTGCCGTCACGGCCCGACATCAGTGCCGTCACGACACGGCAATGGGTGTAGCCAGACACCTTTGGGGGGCGTACAATATTCCATCACAATTTATTGACTTTATAACAAATATAGGTTGTCCAAGCAAGAATTGGACTACAATCTTTAGTGCCGGCATACCATGGCATTGTGTGCCGTCACGGCCCGACATTGGTGCCGTCACGGTATGGCATTGGGTGTAGACAGACACTTTTGGGGGGCATACACTATTCCATCACAATTTCTTAACTTTAGACCAAATTCAGACTATTACTGTGTCAATTGTGATGCAATCTTTGGTGCCAGTATAGGATGGCATTTGTGCCGTCACGGCACGTAATTAGTGCCGTCATGGTATGGCATTGGGTACAGACAGACACTTTAAAGGTGCGCACCCTTTTTCTGAATAATTTCTTGACTTTATACCAAATATAGGTTGTCCCAGCGAGAACTGGACTGCAATCTTTAGTGCCGGCATACCATGGCATTGTGTGCCGTCACGGCATGGCATTGGGTGTAGACAGGCACTTTTGGGGGCGTACACTATTCCATCACAATGTCACGGAACGGTACTCTGATTCAGCGCTGGATCGAGCCACAGTGCTCTACTTTTTAGTCTTCCAAGAAATTGGTGCATCTCCTAACAACACACAATAACCAGTGATGGAACGCCTTGTATCCTTGCAACGCGCCCAGTCTGCATCGCAATAAGCAGTGACTTTAGTGCTTCATGTATATGGGAGAAGAATACCCTGATCTGGTGCTTTCTTGATATAACGAAGCATTTGATGAGCTGCTGCTAGATGAGGCTACCGTGGTTTTTCCATAAATTAGCTTAGGATGTGCACAACATAAGCTAAGTCTGGTTGTGTGATGGTCAAATATATTAACCTGCCTACAAGACGTCGATATTAAGAAGGATCAATGAGTAGCTCTCATCCTTCTTGAGTTAACGATATGTTTCATCAACTGGTAACGAAGAAGATTTTACACTGAGGAATCCAGTATCTTCTAGTATCTCTAATGCATATTTTCTCTGACAAAGTGTTATCCCTCTTCTTGACCGAGCCACTTCTATGCCAAGAAAGTACTTGAGCTCTCTGAGGTCCTTGAGCTTAAATCGGTGTGAAAGGAACAGTTTTGTAGCTAAGATTTCTTCCAAATTGTTGCCCACCAAGATCACATCATTAACGTACACAAGTAACGTAGTGAGCTTCCTGAAATGAGCTTTAACAAACAAGGAATAGTCAGACCATGACTAAGTGAATCCTGCTGCCTTGAGTGCCATAGAGAGTTTGATAAACCACTGCCTACTAGCTTGCTTTAAACCGTAGAGACTTTTATGCAACTGGCAAACTTCAGGCTCTCCCTTTCCTCTAAACCCAGGAGGAAGTTTCATGTATACTTCTTTAGTGAGGTCGACATGGAGAAAAGCGTTGTTCACATCAAGTTGATGAAGATATCATCCTTTAAGAGAAGCGAGGCCAAGAAGTACACGGACGGTGGTAAGTTTAGCCACAGGTGTAAATGTCTCACGATAATCCACTCCTTCGATTTGACTGTAACCTTTGGCAACAAGTCTTACCGTGTATCTGTCAATACTGTCATCAGCCTTAAGCTAGATTTTATAGACCCACTTGCAACCAACAGGTCTTTTATTAGGAGGTAATGGTACAAGACTCCATGTGTGATTACTTTGGAGCACACCATTTTCTTTGCGCATGACATCTCTCCATTTTGGGATTTAGACAGCATGTGTGAAAGAGGTAGGTTCTTTGTGAACAGACAGGTTAGCAGTAAAGATTCGATGTGGAAAGAAGATGGTAAGACAAAAAAATTAGAAAGAGAGTGAGGTGTACCTTGTTCCATTGAAGATGATGAAGGAGACCGAGAGAGAAGTGTTGTCTCAACATGAAAATCCTGCAAGTATGTCAGTGTCCTAGTTGGTCGAGAAGAAATCTAGGTGGTGGAGTAGGATTTGGAACGACTTCTGGAACAAGGGTTTGTCTTTCAGGATTTTGGGAGGTTGGAGTTTGAGGTGGTGTGTCAGGTACAATAGGGATTGGTTGGTGTTTGCAGCTGAATAGTAGGAGAAGGACTATCCAAGACATCAAATCTATTTGAAATCCCAAGAGTAACAAGATCATCACTATTCCCAGTTGAACTAGGAAACCCATATCACCGGTAACTCTATGCTCACCTGAAACCCTAGTTAAAGTTCCATGTTCACGCGAAACTCTGGTTTGGTAAGGAATTTCAGTTTCATAGAAGATCACATCCCTTAACTTTAGACCAAATTCAGAATGTTACTGTGTGAATTGGGATGCAATCTTTGGTGCCAGAATAGGATGGCATTGGTGCCGTCACGGCACGTAAATAGTGCCGTCTTGGTATGGCATTGGGTACACACAGACACTTTTGGGGTGCGCACCCTTTTTCTGTATAATTTCTTGACTTTATACCAAATATAGGTTGTCCCAGCGAGAATTGGATTGCAATCTTTAGTGCCGGCATACCATGGCATTGTGTGCCATCACGATCGACATTAGTGCCGTCACGGCATGGCATTAGGTGTAGACAGGCACTTTTGGGGGGCGTACAATATTCCATCACAATTTTTTAACTTTAGACCAAATTCAGACTGTTACTGTGTGAATTGTGATGCAATCTTTGGTGCCAGAATAAGATGGCATTGGTGCCATCAGGGCACGTAATTGGTGCCGTCATGGTATGGCATTGGGTACAGACAGACACTTTTGGGTGCGCACCCTTTTTCTAAATAATTTCTTGACTTTATACCAAATATAGGTTGTCCCAGCGAGAATTGAACTGCAATCTTTAGTGCCGGCATACCATGGCATTGTGTGCCGTCAAGGCCCGACATTAGTGCCGTCACGGCACGGCAATGGGAGTAGCCAGTCACTTTTTGGGGGCGTACACTATTCCATCACAATTTCTTAACTTTATACCAAATTCACACTGTTACTGTGCGAATTGTGATGCAATCTTTGGTGCCAGAATAGGATGGCATTGGTGCCGTCACGTCACGTAATTGGTGTCATCATGGTATGACATTGGGTACAGACAGACAATTTTGGGGTGCACACCCTTTTTTTGAATAATTTCTTGACATTATACCAAATATAAGTTGTCCCAGCGAGAATTGGACTGCAATCTTTAGTGCCGGCATGTTATGGCATTATGTGCCGTCACGGCCCGACATTGGTGCCGTCGCGACATGGCAATGGGTGTAGCCAATCACTTTTGGGGGGCGTACACTATCCCATCACAATTTCTTAACTTTATACCAAATTCACACTGTTACTGTGCGAATTGTGATGCAATCTTTGGTGCCAGAATAGGATGGCATTGGTGCCGTCACGGCACGTAATTGGTGCCGTCAAATATGACATTGGGTACAGACAGACACTTTTGGGGTGCGCACCCTTTTTCAGAATAATTTTTTGACTTTATACCAAATATAGGTTGTCCCAGCGAGAATTGGACTGCAATCTTTAGTGCCGGCATACCATGGCATTGTGTGCCGTCACGGCCCGACATTGGTGCCGTCACGGCATGGCATTGGGTGTAGACTGGCACTTTTAGGGGGCGTACACTATTCCATCACAATTTCTTAACTTTAGACAAAATTCAGACTGTTACTGTGGGAATTGTGATACAATCTTTGGTGCCAGAATAGGATGGCAATGGTGCCGTCATGGCACGTAATTGGTGCCGTCATGGTATGGCATTGGGTACAGACAGACACTTTTGGGGTGCACATCCTTTTTCTGAATAATTTTTTTACTTTATACCAAATATAGGCTGTCCCAGCGAGAATTGGATTGCAATCTTTAGTGCCGGCATAGCATGACATTGTGTGCCTTTACGACCCGACATTAGTGCCGTCACGGCATGGCATTGGGTGTAAACAGACACTTTTGGGGGGCGTACACATTCCATCACAATTTATTAACTTTAGACCAAATTCAGACTGTTACTGTGTGAATTATGATGTAATCTTTGGTGCCAGAATAGGATGGCATTGGTGCCGTCACGGCACGAAATTGGTGCCGTCATGGTATGGCATTGGATACAGATAGACACTTTCAGGGTGCGCACCCTTTTTCTGAATAATTTCTTGACTTTATACCAAATATAGGTTGTTCTAACGAGAATTGGACTGTAATCTTTACTGCCGGCATACCATGGCATTGTGTGTTGTCACGGCCCGACATTAGTGCCGTCACGGCATGGCATTGGGTGTAAACAGACACTTTTGGGGGGCGTACACATTCCATCACAATTTATTAACTTTAGACCAAATTCAAACTGTTACTGTGTCAATTGTGATGCAATCTTTGGTGCCAGAATAGGATGGCATTGGTGCCGTCACGGCACGTAATTGGTGCCGTCATGGTATGGCATTGGGTACAGACAGACACTTTTAGGGTACGCACCCTTTTTCTGAATAATTTCTTAACTTTATTCCAAATATAGGTTGTCCCAGCGAGAACTGGACTGTAATCTTTAGTGCCGGCATACCATGGCATTGTGTGCCGTCACGGCCCGACATTGGTGCCGTCACGGGATGACATTGGGTGTAGACAGGCACTTTTGGGAGGCGTACACTAATCCATCACAATTTCTTGACTTTATACCAAATATAGGTTGTCCCAACGAGAATTGGACTGTAATCTTTAGTGCCGGCATATCACGGAATTGTGTGCCGTCACGGCCCGACATTGGTGCCGTCACGGCATGGCATTGGGTGTAGACAGGCACTTTTGGGGGGCGTACACTATTCCATCAGAATTTCTTAACTTTAGACCAAATTCAGACTGTTACTGTGTCAATTGTGATGCAATCTTTGGTGCCAGAATAGGATGGCATTGGTGCCGTCACAGCACGTAATTGGTGTCGTAATGGTATGACATTGTGTACGGACAGACACTTTTAGGTTGCGCACTCTTTTTCTGAATAATTTCTTGACTTTATACCAAATATAGGTTGTCCCATCGATAATTGGACTGTAATCTTTGGTGCCGGCATACCATGGCATTGTGTGCCGTCACGGCCCGACATTGGTGCCGTCACGGCATGGCATTGGGTGTAGACAGACACTTTTCCATCACAATTTCAAAACTGTAGACCAAATTTAGACTGTTACTGTGTGAATTGTGATGCAATCTTTGGTGCCAGAATAGGATGGGATTGGTGCAGTCACGGCACGTAATTGGGGCCGTCATGGTATGGCATTGGGTACAGACAGACACTTTTGGGGTGCGCACCATTTTTCTGAATAATTTCTTGACATTATACCAAATATAAGTTGTCCCAGCGAGAATTGGACTGCAATCTTTAGTGCCGGTATACCATGGCATTGTGTGCCGTCAATGCCCGACATATGTGCCGTCACGGCATGACATTGGGTGTAGACAGACACTTTTGGGGCGCGTACACTATTCCATCACAATTTCATAACTTTAAACCAAATTCAGACTGTTACTGTGAGAATTATGATGAAATCTTTGGTGCCAGAATAGGATGGCATTGGTGCCGTCACGGCATGTAATTGGTGCCGTCATGGTATGACATTGGGTACAGACATACACTTTTGGGGTGCGCACCCTTTTTCTGAATAATTTCTTGACTTTATACCAAATATAGGTTGTCCCAGCGTGAATTGGACTGCAATCTTTAGTGCCTGCATTCCATGGCATTGTGTGCCGTCACGGCCCGACATTAGTGCCGTCACGGCACGGCAATGGGTGTAGTCAGACACTTTTGGGGGGCGTACAATATTCCATCACAATTTCTTGATTTTATACCAAATATAGGTTGTCCAAGAGAGAATTGGACAGCAATCTTTAGTGCCGGCATACCCTGGCATTGTGTGCCTTCACGGCCTGACATTGGTGCCGTCACGACATAGCATTGGGTGAAGACATGCACTTTTGGGGGCGTACACTATTACATCATAATTTCATAACTTTAGACCAAATTCAGACTGTTACTGTGTGAATTGTGATGCAATCTTTGGTGCCAGAATAAGATGGCATTGGTGCCGTCACGGCACGTAATTGGTGCCGTCATGGTATGGCATTGGGTACAGACAGACACTTTTGGGGTGCGCACCATTTTTCTGAATAATTTCTTGACATTATACCAAATATAAGTTGTCCCAGCGAGAATTGGACTGCAATCTTTAGTGCCGGCATACCATGGCATTGTGTGCCGTCACGACCCGACATTGGTGCCGTCACGGCATGGCATTGGGTGTAGACAGACACTTTTGGGGGGCGTACAATATTCCATCACAATTTCTTGACTTTGTACCAAAAATAGGTTGTCCAAGCGAGAATTGGATTGCAATCTTTAGTGCCGGCATACCAAGGCATTGTGTGCTGTCACGGCCCGGCATTAGTGCCGTCACGGCACGGCAATGGGTGTAGCCAGTCACTTTTGTGGGGCGTACACTATACCATCACAATTTCTTAACTTTATACCAGATTAACACTGTTTCTGTGTGAATTTTGATGCAATCTTTGGTGCTAGAATAGGATGGCATTGGTGCCGTCATGGTATGGCATTGGGTACAGACCGACACTTTTAGGGCGCAAACCCTTTTTCTGAATAATTTCTTGACTTTATACCAAATATAAGTTGTCCCAGCGAGAATTGGACTGCAATATTTAGTGCCTGCATACCATGGCATTGTGTGCCGTCACGGCACGGCAATGGGTGTAGCTAGACACTTTTGGGGGCGTACAATATTCCATCACAATTTCTTGACTTTATACCGAATATAGGTTGTCCAAACGAGAATTGGACTGCTATCTTTAGTGCCGGCATACCATGGTATTGTGTGCCGTCACGGCCTGACATTGGTGCCGTCACGGCATGGCATAGGGTGTAGACAGGTACTTTTGAGGGGCGTACACTATTCTATCACAATTTCATAACTTTTGACCAAATTCAGACTATTGCTGTGTGAATTGTGATGCAATCTTTGGTGTCAGAATAGGATGGCATTGGTGCCGTCATGGTATGGCATTGGGTACAGACCGACACTTTTAGGGCGCACACCCTTTTTCTGAATAATTTGTTGACTATATACAAAATATAGGTTATCCTAGCGAGAATTGGACTGCAATTTTTAGTGCCGGTATACCATGGCATTGTGTGAATTGAGATGCAATCTTTGGTGTCAGAATTGTGATGCAATCTTTGGTGTCAAAATAGGATGGCATTGGTGCCGTCACGGCACGTAATTGGTGCCGTCATGGTATGACATTGGGTACAGACAGACACTTGTGGGGTGCGCACTCTTTTTCTGAATAATTTCTTGACTTTATACCAAATATAGGTTGTCCCAGCGAGAATTCGACTGCAATCTTTACTGCCTGCATACCATGGCATTGTGTGCCGTCACGGCCCGACATTAGTGCCGTCACGGCACGGCAATGGGTGTAGTCAGACACTTTTGGGGGGCGTACAATATTCCATCACAAGTTATTGACATTATAACAAATATAGGTTGTCCAAGCAAGAATTGGACTACAATCTTTAGTGCCGGCATACCATGGCATTGTGTGCCGTCACGGCCCGACATTGGTGCCGTCACGGTATGGCATTGGGTGTAGACAGACACTTTTGGGGGGCGTATACTATTCCATCACAATTTCTTAACTTTAGACAAAATTCAGACTGTTACTGTGTGAATTGTGATGCAATCTTTGGTGCCAGAATAGGATGGCATTGGTGCCGTCATGGTATGACATTGGGTACAGACAGACACTTTTGAGGTGCGCACCCTTTTTCTCAATAATTTCTTGACATTAAAACAAATATAAGTTGTCCCAGCGAGAATTGGACTGCAATCTTTAGTGCCGTCATACCATGGCATTGTGTGCCGTCACGGCCCGACATTGGAGCCGTCACGGTATGGCATTGGGTGTAGACAGACACTTTTGGGGGGCGTACACTATTCCATCACAATTTCTTAACTTTAGACCAAATTCAGATTGTTACTGTGTCAATTGTGATGCAATCTTTCGTGCCAGAATAGGATGGCATTGGTGCCGTCACGGCACGTAATTGGTGCCGTCATGGTATGGCATTGGGTACAGACAGACACTTTTGGGGTGCGCACCCTTTTCTCAATAATTTCTTGACATTATAACAAATATAAGTTGTCCTAGCGAGAATTGGACTGCAATCTTTAGTGCCGGCATACCATGGCATTGTGTGCCATCACGGCCCGCCATTGGTGCCGTCACGGTATGGCAATGGGTGTAGACAGACACTTTTGGGGGGCGTACACTATTCCATCACAATTTCATAACTTTAGACCAAATTCAGACTGTTACTGTGTCAATTGTGATGCAATTTTTGGTGCCAGAATATGATGGCATTGGTGCCGTCACGGCACGTAATTAGTGCCGTCATGGTATGGCATTGGGTACAGACAGACACTTTTGGGGTGCGCACCCTTTTTCTGAATAATATCTCGACATTATACCAAATATAAGTTGTCCTAGCGGGAATTGGACGGCAATCTTTAGTGCCGGCATACCATGGCATTGTGTGCCGTCACGGCATGACATTGGTGCCGTCACGGCATGGCATTGGGTGTAGACAGGCACTTTTGGGGGCGTACACTATTCCATCACAATTTCATAAATTTAGACCAAATTTAGACAGTTACTGTGTGAATTGTGATGCATTCTTTGGTGCCAGAATATGATGGCATTGGTGCCAGAATAGGATGGCATTGGTGCCGTCACGGCACGTAATTAGTGCCGTCATGGTATGGCATTGGGTACAGACAGACACTTTTGGGGTGCGCACCCTTTTTCTGAATAATATCTCGACATTATACCAAATATAAGTTGTCCTAGCTGGAATTGGACTGCAATCTTTAGTGCCGGCATACCATGGCATTGTGTGCCGTCACGGCCTGACATTGGTGCCGTCACGACTTGGCATTGGGTATAGACTGGCACTTTTGGGGGGCGTACACTAATCCATCACAATTTCATAACTTTAGACCAAATTTCATAACATTGGTGCCGTCACGGCATGACATTGGGTGTAGACAGACACTTTTGGGGTGCGCACCCTTTTTCTGAATAATTTCTTGACTTTGTACCAAATATAGGTTGTCCCAGCAAGAATTGGACTGCAATCATTAGTGCCTGCATACCATGGCATTGTGTGCCGTCACGGCCCGACATCAGTGCCGTCACGGCCCGACATCAGTGCCGTCACGACACGGCAATGGGTGTAGCCAGACACTTTTGGGGGGCGTACAATATTCCATCACAATTTATTGACTTTATAACAAATATAGGTTGTCCAAGCAAGAATTGGACTACAATCTTTAGTGCCGGCATACCATGGCATTGTGTGCCGTCACGGCCCGACATTGGTGCCGTCACGGTATGGCATTGGGTGTAGACAGACACTTTTGGGGGGCATACACTATTCCATCACAATTTCTTAACTTTAGACCAAATTCAGACTATTACTGTGTCAATTGTGATGCAATCTTTGGTGCCAGAATAGGATGGCATTGGTGCCGTCACGGCACGTAATTAGTGCCGTCATGGTATGGCATTGGGTACAGACAGACACTTTAAAGGTGCGCACCCTTTTTCTGAATAATTTCTTGACTTTATACCAAATATAGGTTGTCCCAGCGAGAATTGGACTGCAATCTTTAGTGCCGGCATTCCAAGGCATTGTGTGCCGTCACGGCCCGACATTGGTGCCGTCACGGCCCGACATTGGTGCCGTCACGGCATGGCATTGGGTGTAGACAGGCACTTTTGGGGGCGTACACTATTCCATCACAATTTCATAACTTTAGACCAAATTCAGACTGTTACTGTGTGAATTGTGATGCAATCTTTAGTGCCAGAATATGATGGCATTGGTGCCGTCACGGCACATAAATGGTGCCGTCATGGTATGACATTGGGTACAGACTGACACTTTTGGGGTGCGCACCCTTTTTCTGAATAATTTCTCGACATTATGCCAAATATTAGTTGTCCCAGCGAGAATTGGACAGCAATCTTTAGTGCCGGCATACCATGGCATTGTGTGCCGTCACGGCATGGCATTGGTGCCGTCACGGCACGTAATTAGTGCCGTCATGGTATGGCATTGGGTGTAGACAGACACTTTTTGGGTGAGCACCCTTTTTATGAATAATTTTTCGACATTATAACAAATATAAGTTGTCCCAGCGAGAATTGGACTGCAATCTTTAGTGCCGGCATACCATGGCATTGTGTACCGTCACGGCCCGACATTGGTGCCGTCACGGCATGGCATTGGGTGTGGACAGACACTTTTGGGGGGCGTACACTATTCCATCACAATTTCATAACTTTAGACCAAATTCAGACTGTTACTGTGTGAATTGTGATGCAATCTTTAGTGCCAGAATATGATGGCATTGGTGCCGTCACGGCACATAAATGGTGCCGTCATAGTATGGCATTGGGTACAGACAGACACTTTTGGGGTGCGCACCATTTTTCTCAATAATTTCTTGACATTATAACAAATATATGTTGTTCCAGCGAGAATTGGACGGCAATCTTTAGTGCCGGCATACCATGGCATTGTGTGCCGTCACGGCCCGACGTTGGTGCCGTCACGGCATGGCATTGGGTGTAGACAAACACTTTTGGGGGGCGTACACTATTCCATCACAATTTCATAATTTTAGACCATATTCAGACTATTACTGTGGCAATTGTGATGCAATCTTTGGTTCCAGAATAGGATGGCATTGGTGCCGTCACGGCACGCAATTAGTGCCGTCATGGTATAGCATTTGGTACAGACTGACACTTTAACTGTGCGCACCATTTTTCTCAATAATTTCTTGACATTATAACAAATATAGGTTGTCCCAGCGAGAATTGGACTGCAATCTTTAGTGCCGGCATACCAAGGCATTGTGTGCCGTCACGGCCCGACATTGGTGCCGTCACGGCATGGCATTAGGTGTAGACAGGCACTTTTGGGGGGCGTACACTATTCCATCACAATTTCATAACTTTAGACCAAATTCAGACAGTTACTGTGTGAATTATGATGCAATCTTTAGTGCCAGAATGTGATGGCATTGGTGCCGTCACGGCACATAAATGGTGCCGTCATGGTATGGCATTGGGTACAGATAGACACTTTTGGGGTGCGCACCCTTTTTCTCATTAATTTCTTGACATTATAACAAATATAAGTTGTCCCAGCGAGAATTGGACGGCAATCTTTAGTGCCGGCATACCATGGCATTGTGTGCCGTCACGGCCCGACATTGGTGCCGTCACGGCATGGCATTGGGTGTAGACAGACACTTTTGGGGGGCGTACACTATTCCATCACAATTTCTTAACTTTAGACCAAATTCAGACTATTACTGTGTCAATTGTGATGCAATTTTTGGTGCCAGAATAGGATGGCATTGGTGCCGTCACGGCACGTAATTAGTGCCGTCATGGTATGGCATTGGGTTCAGACAGACACTTTTTGGGTGCGCACCCTTTTTCTGAATAATTTCTCGACATTATACCATATATAAGTTGTCCCAGCGAGAATTGGACTGCAATCTTTAGTTCCGGCATACCAAGGCATTGTGTGCCGTCACGGCCCGACATTGGTGCTGTGAGACCCCGAAATTTTAATTTAATTTTCCGACACACTTAGGGTTTAATTCCGATTACTTTTCAGTACGTCGTCACTTTCGTCTAACGTTTTTACGTTAAGACACGCGTCGCCACATGCGTGAAAGTATTTACGGAATATTTTCCGGCACTTCACGTATTTTTCGTACGACTTTTACGTTTAAATTTGACGTTTGGTTATTTGAAATGAATTTTCGAAAATGGTTTTGGTTTTGAAATTATTTTGGGATCGGGAACGAATCGTGGCCGTTGATTCGATGGACGAATCGTGGCCACTCCTTTTTCTTTTTATACCCTATCCCTTTCTCTCTTTTTCTCCACACCCTTCCTTTTTCTTCCCTCTTTCCTTTTCTCCCTACCTTCCGCTTCGGTCTCCTTCCATTTTCTCCTCTTTCTATTTCGAGAAGCTCTCTCTCTCCTCTGCCCTCGACCCAGCCACCACCAGGCGCACCGCCCCGGCGCGCGTCGTACCTCACCTCCACTCCTATCAGTCTCGCCTCACCCCGGCGACCTCAACCAGACCACCGGTGAAGCCAGCGCCGCCGCCAGCGCCGCCCAGCCGAGGCCGGAAGTCCAAGGTTACTGTGCAGCACAGATCGAGGCATTCCAGCCCATTCCAGGAGCTAGGACACTCCCAGGCGCCACCAGGAGCCGCCCAGGAGCAAGGAGGAGGAAGGAGAAGGCCGGTGGAGCTCCGCCGGAGGTGTTTCGCCGGAAAACACAGTGGAAGCTTCAAGGGTATGAAAACTTGATCTTTTCCTTCGATTGTGATGTTGTTGGATAGCCTAGGATGTGTAGAAGATGTTAGGAGTACTCAGGGGACTCGATTTGGCCGGAAAAGCTTCGAAATCCGGCCAAAACAGTGGTTAGAACCGGCACGGTAAAAACCCTGGTTTTTACCGTGTCAGATTTACTTTTTACTTTAACCCAGGGGCAGAGTTACCATTTTGCCCCTAACTGTTTAAGTTATTTACGGTTACTGTTTTTACTATTTACTTTTACTGTTTACTGTTTACTGTTACAGTTTTACTTTTACTGTTTACTTTTTACTGTTGACTTTGACCGGTTGACTTTTTGACTTTGACTTTTTGACTTTGACCGGTTGACTTTTTGACCGTTGACTTTTTGACCGTTGACCGTTGACTTTACTGTTGACCGTTGACTTTTACTATTCCAAAGTTGACTTTTCTTTTATGCCGTAGAACACCTATTTTACGTTTTCGAACACTACGGTTAAACGTTTTAAAGACTTTTAGCTTGTAAACGTGGCAAAAACGACGTAAGTACTGAATAAGAAACAATTCCGATTTCACACCGGTTCGAGAATCGGAGTGTCAAACAAGTCAAACCCTAATGTCAGAAAGATAAACAAAGAGTGTTTATCGAGTCTTAGTCGTAGTTAGTAGATCCTCGAGTTACTTATACCTGACTATCACTGTTGTCTCACCCACAGACTCAGGAGCTCGTCTACACAGACTTCAGGTGGACCAGGGATTGGAGCGCAGCCAGCTGTACCATCATACCAGGTAGGGGGAGCACGCCCATTGGGTGAGCCGAAACCCTCTTGGGTCGGCGGCTCTTTTACTTTTACGTACTAAATAAAGATGCATTGTTTTAAAGCTTGACCACATGCTTCTTATAGCACTTGGTGTGTGTGTGTGAGTTATGGATCGAAAAGTAGTACCGTCGTCCTGATTTCCGGTGCTTGGCCTGAGAGCGACGGGACCTAGTATTCTAGCACTCCTACGGTGTCGATGACCGTTAACCTCCGGAGGGGCTATGCCCTGTTTATTTTCATTCATATATCCCGCTTACGCTCGTCTCGAACAGAGTAAAACGTGACGTAAGTGTGGCCTGCTATTTGTTGGGCGTTAGCTGGAAATGGACGCTCTCGCTATTCTGCGCACTCGGGCGCTTAGATAGTTGGCCCCGGTTTGCAGTAAAGACAAACCCGGGATTCGGCCGCTCAGATCCAGAGAGTTCTTTCATATGTGGTCACATGATTTACCGAGCTTTGTGTGCGTGCCGTGCATTTACATTTCCACATGCTCTTTCGTACTTACGAGTACATATACATATATAAGAAATGTTTTCTCATGGGTTTTAAACCCCGACTTGGATGGCTTTGGCCCCATTTGGGTTAGCGAGGACGAGTTGCTCACCTCTACATCTTTTCAGGTCTACAGCACCCGACACTAGAGGAGCTGGACTAGGCCGCGGAGCGTCGGTTATCGTGCACTTCACTTTTCGAGGACTCCCATTCTGGTGTGGTTTTCATGTATCTTGATTTCCGTATCTTTATCATTGTTGTCTGTTGGATACTCTGAGACTTTTATTCGGGCCCAGTGTACCGAGACTTTTTCATGTATTATTTCTGTCTCGGGTATTTTCTACTATCTTCCGCTTGTAAAACATTTGTGTGCTACTCTGATCATTTGTAATTCAGTATTTGACATTCATATTATTATTCATTTGTTGTATGTTTCATTCTTAGCCTTGTGGTTTCGGTCCGGTGAGTCATCAATACGTCGAAAGACGTATTGATTGCTTGCTAGATCGGGGTCACGGCGGTTACCGTCGTGTTCCGGGACCGAGAATAGTCTCCGGGATGCGACAGTGATTACTTGGTATCAGAGCATCGTTTTGGTACCTTCCATGTCATTAGTGTACGACCAGTTTGTTTTCTTCGAGTCGTATGCTTCGAGTTATTTGTGTGCGATGCTGACGTCATTGCATGATCTCATGATGTATTCATTCATACGGAAGTCAAAAGTTCATTCATGTTCCAGTAGTTGCCATTCTCATTATCTTTAATCACTGGACATTGTTTCGATGACTAATCCTTGTTTCTTTTCTGTCAGTCACGATGCCGCCGCGCCGTGAGGTGGATGAGGTCACTCGTGCGTTCCGAGCCATGGGAAACGTACCACCTCCGACTCCGCAGGACTTGGAGAGGGAGAGGAGGTCCAACTGTTTGGCGACCTTCCTGAAAGTTAGGCCACCTAACTTCACCGGTCTTACAGAGGCCGTAGATGCTGAGATCTGGCTCAAGCATATCAAGAAGTTGCAGGGGACGGTCAATACCCCCATTGAGTACCGAGTAGCTTTTGCAGTTCACTGCCTCACAGGAGAGGCTGATAGTTGGTGGGACACCGTTGCAGACCGCCATGATCCCGATCAGATTACTTGGGATCAGTTTGAGGACTTGTTCTACGAGCAGTATTTTCCCCCGGTCTTGAGAGACCAGAAGATTGGCGAGTTCTTCGGCCTTACACAGGGGAGCATGACAGTCCACGAGTATGTGGTGCGGTTTACTTCTCTGCAGAAGTATGTCCCAGGCCTCACCGAGAAGGTGAAGTCCCAGAGGTTTGAGTTTGGTCTACGGGACTCAGTTCGCCGCGAGTTGCTCTCTAATACCACTCGCACCTACAGGGAGATTGTGAGCGCAGCTTACAAGATTGAGGCTGATCAGGCGACCTTTCCTCAGGGCAGAGTTGACTATGGCGGTAGTGGCAGTAGGTCCCACTCTCGGAGCAGAGACAGGAAGATGACCAAGAGAAACAACAGGAGACCTTTCGGCGGAAACGTCAGTGCTGGCAGTAGTGGCAGTGGGTCCTCAGGAGGCCGGTCAGGGCCATATACTTGCTATGAGTGCGGTCAGGTGGGACACACCCGTTGGCATTGTCCCAACAGAGACATGGGTACGGCTTCAGCTTCAGGTTCTTCCGGCCGTATCCAGCCTCAGGGTCAGCAGCAGTATCAGCAGGGATCGCAGCAGCAGTCTTACTCCCAGGTCCCACAGCAGCAGCAGTATCAGCAGGGCTATGCACAGCCATCTTACCCTCAGGCACCTCAGCAGCAGCCTGCCCCGAGTCAGGGCAGTCAGGCTAGTCAGAGTTCACGCACTAGAGGCCGGAGTGGACGCAGTGCTAGGGGACGTGGACAGGTCTATGCTTTTGCAGGAGGTCAGCTAGCTCTCTATGCCTCGACAGCTCTAGATGGTACGATCATTGTTTCTAATTCAGAGGCTAGAGTATTGTTTGACACAGGGGCTTCTCATTCTTTTATTGCCACGTGGTTTGCGGATTCTTTGGGATTAGAGTCCGAGTCCACGGGTAGCACGTATTGTTTCAGTTCTGCCCTTGGAATGGGGGCAGCCACAGACAGGATCTTTCGCAAGTGTCAGCTGCTGGTCAACGAAGGAAGGTTACTAGCAGATCTTTACCCGTTAGACATTGATGGGTATGATTTGATACTTGGGATGGATTGGTTGGAAAAATACCGAGCCCTCATAGACTGTGAGAAGAGGACAGTCACAGTGAGGACTCCAGGCAAGGACAAGGTGATGGTGATCAGGATGGATGAGCGACTCACACAGCCGAGTCCACTCTTGCGACCATGTTTTCGTGGGAGGAGGACTTTGACTTGCTACAGTATTGTGAGATCGTCAAAGGAGAAGGATGAATCTAGTGGGGACAGATATATTCCGGTTGTTGATGAGTATCCCGGAGTATTTCCTGAAGATTTACCAGGATTACCGCCACATCGGGAGGTAGAGTTTCAGATTGAGTTGGTTCCAGGAGCCACACCGATTTCGATTCCACCTTACCGTATGGCACCAGCTGAGTTGCAAGAGTTGAAGCTTCAGTTGGAAGATCTCATGAGCAAGGGTTTTATCAGGTATAGCTCATCACCGTGGGGAGCACCGGTGTTGTTTGCCAGAAAACATGATGGAACCCTTCGTCTCTGTATAGATTATCGGAAGTTGAACAGTGTCACTGTGAAGAACAAGTACCCACTTCCGAGGATTGATGATTTGTTTGATCAGCTTACAGGAGCTCAGTTCTTTTCCAAAATTGATCTGAGGTCCGGTTTTCATCAGCTTCGGGTACGGGATAGTGACATAGAGAAGACAGCTTTCCGTACACGCTACGGGCATTTCGAGTTCCTCGTCATGTCGTTCGGGTTGACGAATGCACCCGCAGCTTTCATGGATCTCATGAACAGAGTCTTCCGACCTTACTTGGATCAGTTTGTGATCGTGTTCATTGACGACATCTTGGTCTACTCCAAGACTCAAGCAGAGCATGAGTATCACCTTCGCACTATTCTCCAGACTTTGTGGAATCATCAGCTTTTCGCCAAGAAGTCAAAGTGCGAGTTTTGGCTTTCAGAGGTGCAGTTTCTTGGGCATGTAGTCTCAGGTGCAGGCTTGTCAGTGGATCCTTCCAAGATCGAAGCAGTTTTGGATTGGGAACATCCTCGGAATGTCACAGAAGTGAGGAGTTTCCTTGGTTTAGCTGGATACTACCGTCGGTTTGTGCAGGACTTCTCAAAGATTGCCACGCCACTGACCAACTTGACAAAGAAAGGAGTCAAGTTTGAGTGGAGTGACGCATGTGAAGAGGCTTTTGCAGAATTGAAGAACCGGTTGACCACAGCCCCAGTCCTCGTTCTCCCCAATGGTGTAGATCCGTACCAAGTGTATACGGACGCTTCAGGGACTGGTCTAGGTTGTGTACTGATGCAAAATGGTGGGGTAGTGTGTTATGGCTCTAGACAGTTGAAGCCACATGAGAAGAACTATCCTACACATGATTTGGAGTTGGCAGCTGTTGTACATGCTCTAAAGGTCTGGAGGTGTTATCTCTACGGAGCCACCTTTGAGATCTACACGGATCACAAGAGCCTACAGTACATCTTCACCCAGCGTGATCTTAATCTACGGCAACGGAGATGGATGGAGTATCTTACGGATTATGAGTTCACCCTACAATACCATCCAGGGAAAGCCAATGTTGTTGCCGATGCCTTGAGCAGGAAGCCGAGGTATGAGCTTGCGAGTATTTTCCTCTCTCGCATGGAGGCTTTGGAGACACTGGAGGATTATGATTTGGACGTACGGTTTGGGGATTCTCACGGATTCCTGGCCAGTGTGTCACTCAGGCCCCACATCCTACAGCAGGTGGGGGAGTATCAGTGGAATGATCCAGAGAGCCACTTGGTTCGAGCACAGGTCTACTCAGGTGAAGCTGACAACAAGTGGAGTGTCAGTGATGATGGGCTCATCAGGTACAAGGGACGTGCCTTTGTCCCCAGTGATGATTATATCCGGAAACTAGTGTTGGAGGAGTCACACCGGACTAGTTTCACCATGCATCCAGGAGCCACCAAGATGTATCAGGATATGAAGCGCCAGTTTTGGTGGAAGGGCATGAAGCAGAGTATCGGAGAGTATGTGTCTAGATGTGATGTGTGCAGGCAAGTGAAGGCTGAGAACAGACATCCAGCAGGACTACTTGAGCCTTTGGCAGTTCCACAGTGGAAGTGGGACCACATCACCATGGATTTCGTCACCGGCCTACCCCGTTCACGGGAGGGTCATGATGGGATTTGGGTGATAGTTGACAGGTTGACGAAATCTGCACACTTTCTACCTGTCAAGATGAGCTCTCGTACTCAGTACTTTGCAGATCTGTACATTAGTGAGGTGATCAGACTTCATGTGATACCCAAGAGCATCATCTCAGACCGTGACCCACATTTTACTTCCAAGCTCTGGAGGTCGTTGCAGAAGGAGTTGGGTACCGAGTTGCATTTGAGTTCAGCTTATCATCCACAGACAGATGGACAGTCCGAGCGTACGATCCGTACCTTAGAGGACATGCTTCGTTCCTGCATAGTTGATTTTGGAGAAAAGTGGCATGAGTGCCTATCTCTTGCAGAGTTTGCCTACAACAATAGCTACCACCGCAGCATTGGTATGGCTCCATTCGAGGCACTGTATGGACGACCATGTAGATCACCTACATGTTGGTTGGACAGAGAGGATAGAGTTCTACTTGGTCCAGATGTGATACAGGAGACTTCAGAGAAACTCCAGATTGTCCAGGAGAGGCTTAGAGCAGCCCAGAGCAGGAGCAAGTCGTATGCAGATACACGTCGGACACCCCTTGAGTTTGCAGTGGGGGACTTTGTGTACTTGAAAGTCAGTCCCCGCAAGGGAGTTAGACGATTTGGGGTTAAAGGGAAGTTGGCCCCAAGGTTTGTAGGGCCCTTCCAGATAGCCCAGAGAGTTGGATCAGTTGCATACCGGATTCACCTGCCACCACGACTGCAGCATATACATGACGTGTTCCACGTCTCACAGTTACGGAAGAGCCCACCGGGTGCCCCACAGAA
The DNA here is from genome assembly GCA_951800085.1 of Comarum palustre. NCBI lineage: Eukaryota > Viridiplantae > Streptophyta > Magnoliopsida > Rosales > Rosaceae > Comarum > Comarum palustre. The sequence goes on from OX637589.1 coordinate 18,612,107, forward strand.
TGTTATTTGGACTGATGTACAGCTGCGCAGCGATGCTTCGTACGAGGAGAGACCGTACCGCATCTTGGATCGTGATGTAAGGAAGCTCAGGAACCGAGAGGTTCCAGTGGTGAAAGTTCAGTGGGATCACCATAGTGAGGAAGAGGCCACTTGGGAGCTTGAGTCAGTCATGCAGCAGGCTCACCCACACCTCTTCTGATGTCAGGTAAATTTCGAGGACGAAATTCAATTTAAGGGGGGTAGAGTGTGAGACCCCGAAATTTTAATTTAATTTTCCGACACACTTAGGGTTTAATTCCGATTACTTTTCAGTACGTCGTCACTTTCGTCTAACGTTTTTACGTTAAGACACGCGTCGCCACATGCGTGAAAGTATTTACGGAATATTTTCCGGCACTTCACGTATTTTTCGTACGACTTTTACGTTTAAATTTGACGTTTGGTTATTTGAAATGAATTTTCGAAAATGGTTTTGGTTTTGAAATTATTTTGGGATCGGGAACGAATCGTGGCCGTTGATTCGATGGACGAATCGTGGCCACTCCTTTTTCTTTTTATACCCTATCCCTTTCTCTCTTTTTCTCCACACCCTTCCTTTTTCTTCCCTCTTTCCTTTTCTCCCTACCTTCCGCTTCGGTCTCCTTCCATTTTCTCCTCTTTCTATTTCGAGAAGCTCTCTCTCTCCTCTGCCCTCGACCCAGCCACCACCAGGCGCACCGCCCCGGCGCGCGTCGTACCTCACCTCCACTCCTATCAGTCTCGCCTCACCCCGGCGACCTCAACCAGACCACCGGTGAAGCCAGCGCCGCCGCCAGCGCCGCCCAGCCGAGGCCGGAAGTCCAAGGTTACTGTGCAGCACAGATCGAGGCATTCCAGCCCATTCCAGGAGCTAGGACACTCCCAGGCGCCACCAGGAGCCGCCCAGGAGCAAGGAGGAGGAAGGAGAAGGCCGGTGGAGCTCCGCCGGAGGTGTTTCGCCGGAAAACACAGTGGAAGCTTCAAGGGTATGAAAACTTGATCTTTTCCTTCGATTGTGATGTTGTTGGATAGCCTAGGATGTGTAGAAGATGTTAGGAGTACTCAGGGGACTCGATTTGGCCGGAAAAGCTTCGAAATCCGGCCAAAACAGTGGTTAGAACCGGCACGGTAAAAACCCTGGTTTTTACCGTGTCAGATTTACTTTTTACTTTAACCCAGGGGCAGAGTTACCATTTTGCCCCTAACTGTTTAAGTTATTTACGGTTACTGTTTTTACTATTTACTTTTACTGTTTACTGTTTACTGTTACAGTTTTACTTTTACTGTTTACTTTTTACTGTTGACTTTGACCGGTTGACTGTTTGACTTTGACTTTTTGACTTTGACCGGTTGACTTTTTGACCGTTGACTTTTTGACCGTTGACTTTTTTTGACCGTTGACTGTTGACTTTACTGTTGATCGTTGACTTTTACTATTCCAAAGTTGACTTTTCTTTTATGCCGTAGAACACCTATTTTACGTTTTCGAACACTACGGTTAAACGTTTTAAAGACTTTTAGCTTGTAAACGTGGCAAAAACGACGTAAGTACTGAATAAGAAACAATTCCGATTTCACACCGGTTCGAGAATCGGAGTGTCAAACAAGTCAAACCCTAATGTCAGAAAGATAAACAAAGAGTGTTTATCGAGTCTTAGTCGTAGTTAGTAGATCCTCGAGTTACTTATACCTGACTATCACTGTTGTCTCACCCACAGACTCAGGAGCTCGTCTACACAGACTTCAGGTGGACCAGGGATTGGAGCGCAGCCAGCTGTACCATCATACCAGGTAGGGGGAGCACGCCCATTGGGTGAGCCGAAACCCTCTTGGGTCGGCGGCTCTTTTACTTTTACGTACTAAATAAAGATGCATTGTTTTAAAGCTTGACCACATGCTTCTTATAGCACTTGGTGTGTGTGTGTGAGTTATGGATCGAAAAGTAGTACCGTCGTCCTGATTTCCGGTGCTTGGCCTGAGAGCGACGGGACCTAGTATTCTAGCACTCCTACGGTGTCGATGACCGTTAACCTCCGGAGGGGCTATGCCCTGTTTATTTTCATTCATATATCCCGCTTACGCTCGTCTCGAACAGAGTAAAACGTGACGTAAGTGTGGCCTGCTATTTGTTGGGCGTTAGCTGGAAATGGACGCTCTCGCTATTCTGCGCACTCGGGCGCTTAGATAGTTGGCCCCGGTTTGCAGTAAAGACAAACCCGGGATTCGGCCGCTCAGATCCAGAGAGTTCTTTCATATGTGGTCACATGATTTACCGAGCTTTGTGTGCGTGCCGTGCATTTACATTTCCACATGCTCTTTCGTACTTACGAGTACATATACATATATAAGAAATGTTTTCTCATGGGTTTTAAACCCCGACTTGGATGGCTTTGGCCCCATTTGGGTTAGCGAGGACGAGTTGCTCACCTCTACATCTTTTCAGGTCTACAGCACCCGACACTAGAGGAGCTGGACTAGGCCGCGGAGCGTCGGTTATCGTGCACTTCACTTTTCGAGGACTCCCATTCTGGTGTGGTTTTCATGTATCTTGATTTCCGTATCTTTATCATTGTTGTCTGTTGGATACTCTGAGACTTTTATTCGGGCCCAGTGTACCGAGACTTTTTCATGTATTATTTCTGTCTCGGGTATTTTCTACTATCTTCCGCTTGTAAAACATTTGTGTGCTACTCTGATCATTTGTAATTCAGTATTTGACATTCATATTATTATTCATTTGTTGTATGTTTCATTCTTAGCCTTGTGGTTTCGGTCCGGTGAGTCATCAATACGTCGAAAGACGTATTGATTGCTTGCTAGATCGGGGTCACGGCGGTTACCGTCGTGTTCCGGGACCGAGAATAGTCTCCGGGATGCGACAGTGATTACTTGGTATCAGAGCATCGTTTTGGTACCTTCCATGTCATTAGTGTACGACCAGTTTGTTTTCTTCGAGTCGTATGCTTCGAGTTATTTGTGTGCGATGCTGACGTCATTGCATGATCTCATGATGTATTCATTCATACGGAAGTCAAAAGTTCATTCATGTTCCAGTAGTTGCCATTCTCATTATCTTTAATCACTGGACATTGTTTCGATGACTAATCCTTGTTTCTTTTCTGTCAGTCACGATGCCGCCGCGCCGTGAGGTGGATGAGGTCACTCGTGCGTTCCGAGCCATGGGAAACGTACCACCTCCGACTCCGCAGGACTTGGAGAGGGAGAGGAGGTCCAACTGTTTGGCGACCTTCCTGAAAGTTAGGCCACCTAACTTCACCGGTCTTACAGAGGCCGTAGATGCTGAGATCTGGCTCAAGCATATCAAGAAGTTGCAGGGGACGGTCAATACCCCCATTGAGTACCGAGTAGCTTTTGCAGTTCACTGCCTCACAGGAGAGGCTGATAGTTGGTGGGACACCGTTGCAGACCGCCATGATCCCGATCAGATTACTTGGGATCAGTTTGAGGACTTGTTCTACGAGCAGTATTTTCCCCCGGTCTTGAGAGACCAGAAGATTGGCGAGTTCTTCGGCCTTACACAGGGGAGCATGACAGTCCACGAGTATGTGGTGCGGTTTACTTCTCTGCAGAAGTATGTCCCAGGCCTCACCGAGAAGGTGAAGTCCCAGAGGTTTGAGTTTGGTCTACGGGACTCAGTTCGCCGCGAGTTGCTCTCTAATACCACTCGCACCTACAGGGAGATTGTACCCTTTTTGGGGTGCGCACCCTTTTTCTGAATAATTTCTTGACTTTGTACCAAATATAGGTTGTCCCAGCGAGAATTGGACTGCAATCTTTAGTGCCTGCATACCATGGCATTGTGTGCCGTCACGGCCCGACATCAGTGCCGTCACGGCCCGACATCAGTGCCGTCACGACACGGCAATGGGTGTAGCCAGACACCTTTGGGGGGCGTACAATATTCCATCACAATTTATTGACTTTATAACAAATATAGGTTGTCCAAGCAAGAATTGGACTACAATCTTTAGTGCCGGCATACCATGGCATTTTGTGCCGTCACGGCCCGACATTGGTGCCGTCACGGTATGACATTGGGTGTAGACAGACACTTTTGGGGGGCATACACTATTCCATCACAATTTCTTAACTTTAGACCAAATTCAGACTATTACTGTGTCAATTGTGATGCAATCTTTGGTGCCAGTATAGGATGGCATTTGTGCCGTCACGGCACGTAATTAGTGCCGTCATGGTATGGCATTGGGTACAGACAGACACTTTAAAGGTGCGCACCCTTTTTCTGAATAATTTCTTGACTTTATACCAAATATAGGTTGTCCCAGCGAGAACTGGACTGCAATCTTTAGTGCCGGCATACCATGGCATTGTGTGCCGTCACGGCATGGCATTGGGTGTAGACAGGCACTTTTGGGGGCGTACACTATTCCATCACAATGTCACGGAACGGTACTCTGATTCAGCGCTGGATCGAGCCACAGTGCTCTACTTTTTAGTCTTCCAAGAAATTGGTGCATCTCCTAACAACACACAATAACCAGTGATGGAACGCCTTGTATCCTTGCAACGCGCCCAGTCTGCATCGCAATAAGCAGTGACTTTAGTGCTTCATGTATATGGGAGAAGAATACCCTGATCTGGTGCTTTCTTGATATAACGAAGCATTTGATGAGCTGCTGCTAGATGAGGCTACCGTGGTTTTTCCATAAATTAGCTTAGGATGTGCACAACATAAGCTAAGTCTGGTTGTGTGATGGTCAAATATATTAACCTGCCTACAAGACGTCGATATTAAGAAGGATCAATGAGTAGCTCTCATCCTTCTTGAGTCAACGATATGTTTCATCAACTGGTAACGAAGAAGATTTTACACTGAGGAATCCAGTGTCTTCTAGTATCTCTAATGCATATTTTCTCTGACAAAGTGTTATCCCTCTTCTTGACCGAGCCACTTCTATGCCAAGAAAGTACTTGAGCTCTCTGAGGTCCTTGAGCTTAAATCGGTGTGAAAGGAACAGTTTTGTAGCTATGATTTCTTCCAAATTGTTGCCCACCAAGATCACATCATTAACGTACACAAGTAACGTAGTGAGCTTCCTGAAATGAGCTTTAACAAACAAGGAATAGTCAGACCATGACTAAGTGAATCCTGCTGCCTTGAGTGCCATAGAGAGTTTGATAAACCACTGCCTACTAGCTTGCTTTAAACCGTAGAGACTTTTATGCAACTGGCAAACTTCAGGCTCTCCCTTTCCTCTAAACCCAGGAGGAAGTTTCATGTATACTTCTTTAGTGAGGTCGACATGGAGAAAAGCGTTGTTCACATCAAGTTGATGAAGATATCATCCTTTAAGAGAAGCGAGGCCAAGAAGTACACGGACGGTGGTAAGTTTAGCCACAGGTGCAAATGTCTCACGATAATCCACTCCTTCGATTTGACTGTAACCTTTGGCAACAAGTCTTACCGTGTATCTGTCAATACTGTCATCAGCCTTAAGCTAGATTTTATAGACCCACTTGCAACCAACAGGTCTTTTATTAGGAGGTAATGGTACAAGACTCCATGTGTGATTACTTTGGAGCACACCATTTTCTTTGCGCATGACATCTCTCCATTTTGGGATTTAGACAGCATGTGTGAAAGAGGTAGGTTCTTTGTGAACAGACAGGTTAGCAGTAAAGATTCGATGTGGAAAGAAGATGGTAAGACAAAAAAATTAGGAAGAGAGTGAGGTGTACCTTGTTCCATTGAAGATGATGAAGGAGACCGAGAGAGAAGTGTTGTCTCAACATGAAAATCCTAGCGAGACCGACACTTTTAGGGCGCACACCCTTTTTCTGAATAATTTCTTGACTATATACCAAATATAGGTTATCCTAGCGAGAATTGGACTGCAATTTTTAGTGCCGGTATACCATGGCATTGTGTGAATTGAGATGCAATCTTTGGTGTCAGAATTGTGATGCAATCTTTGGTGTCAAAATAGGATGGCATTGGTGCCGTCACGACACGTAATTGGTGCCGTCATGGTATGACATTGGGTACAGACAGACACTTGTGGGGTGCGCACTCTTTTTCTGAATAATTTCTTGACTTTATACCAAATATAGGTTGTCCCAGCGAGAATTCGAATGCAATCTTTACTGCCTGCATACCATGGCATTGTGTGCCGTCACGGCCCGACATTAGTGCCGTCACGGCACGGCAATGGGTGTAGTCAGACACTTTTGGGAGGCGTACAATATTCCATCACAAGTTATTGACTTTATAACAAATATAGGTTGTCCAAGCAAGAATTGGACTACAATCTTTAGTGCCGGCATACCATGGCATTGTGTGCCGTCACGGCCCGACATTGGTGCCGTCACGGTATGGCATTGGGTGTAGACAGACACTTTTGGGGGGCGTATACTATTCCATCACAATTTCTTAACTTTAGACAAAATTCAGACTGTTACTGTGTGAATTGTGATGCAATCTTTGGTGCCAGAATAGGATGGCATTGGTGCCGTCATGGTATGACATTGGGTACAGACAGACACTTTTGGGGTGCGCACCCTTTTGCTCAATAATTTCTTGACATTAAAACAAATATAAGTTGTCCCAGCAAGAATTGGACTGCAATCTTTAGTGCCGTCATACCATGGCATTGTGTGCCGTCACGGCCCGACATTGGAGCCGTCACGGTATGGCATTGGGTGTAGACAGACACTTTTGGGGGGCGTACACTATTCCATCACAATTTCTTAACTTTAGACCAAATTCAGATTGTTACTGTGTCAATTGTGATGCAATCTTTGGTGCCAGAATAGGATGGCATTGGTGCCGTCACGGCACGTAATTGGTGCCGTCATGGTATGGCATTGGGTACGGACAGACACTTTTGGGGTGCGCACCCTTTTTCTCAATAATTTCTTGACATTATAACAAATATAAGTTGTCCCAGCGAGAATTGGACTGCAATCTTTAGTACCGGCATACCATGGCATTGTGTGCCATCACGGCCCGCCATTGGTGCCGTCACGGTATGACATTGGGTGTAGACAGACACTTTTGGGGGGCGTACACTATTCCATCACAATTTCATAACTTTAGACCAAATTCAGACTGTTACTGTGTCAATTGTGATGCAATCTTTGGTGCCAGAATAGGATGGCATTGGTGCCAGAATAGGATGGCATTGGTTCCGTCACGGCACGTAATTAGTGCCGTCATGGTATGGCATTGGGTACAGACAGACACTTTTGGGGTGCGCACCCTTTTTCTGAATAATATCTCGACATTATACCAAATATAAGTTGTCCTAGCGGGAATTGGACTGCAATCTTTAGTGCCGGCATACCATGGCATTGTGTGCCGTCACGGCATGACATTGGTGCCGTCACGGCATGGCATTGGGTGTAGACAGGCACTTTTGGGGGCGTACACTATTCCATCACAATTTCATAAATTTAGACCAAATTTAGACAGTTACTGTGTGAATTGTGATGCAATCTTTGGTGCCAGAATATGATGGCATTGGTGCCAGAATAGGATGGCATTGGTGCCGTCACGGCACGTAATTAGTGCCGTCATGGTATGGCATTGGGTACAGACAGACACTTTTGGGGTGCGCACCCTTTTTCTTAATAATATCTCGACATTATACCAAATATAAGTTGTCCTAGCTAGAATTGGACTGCAATCTTTAGTGCCGGCATACCATGGCATTGTGTGCCGTCACGGCCTGACATTGGTGCCGTCACGACTTGGCATTGGGTATAGACTGGCACTTTTGGGGGGCGTACACTAATCCATCACAATTTCATAACTTTAGACCAAATTTCATAACATTGGTGCCGTCACGGCATGACATTGGGTGTAAACAGACACTTTTGGGGTGCGCACCCTTTTTCTGAATAATTTCTTGACTTTGTACCAAATATAGGTTGTCCCAGCAAGAATTGGACTGCAATCATTAGTGCCTGCATACCATGGCATTGTGTGCCGTCACGGCCCGACATCAGTGCCGTCACGGCCCGACATCAGTGCCGTCACGACACGGCAATGGGTGTAGCCAGACACTTTTGGGGGGCGTACAATATTCCCTCACAATTTATTGACTTTATAACAAATATAGGTTGTCCAAGCAAGAATTGGACTACAATCTTTAGTGCCGGCATACCATGGCATTGTGTGCCGTCACGGCCCGACATTGGTGCCGTCACGGTATGGCATTGGGTGTAGACAGACATTTTTGGGGGGCATACACTATTCCATCACAATTTCTTAACTTTAGACCAAATTCAGACTATTACTGTGTCAATTGTGATGCAATCTTTGGTGCCAGAATAGGATGGCATTGGTGCCGTCACGGCACGTAATTAGTGCCGTCATGGTATGGCATTGGGTACAGACAGACACTTTAAAGGTGCGTACCCTTTTTTTGAATAATTTCTTGACTTTATACCAAATATAGGTTGTCCCAACGAGAATTGGACTGAAATCTTTAGTGCCGGCATACCAAGGCATTGTGTGCCGTCACGGCCCGACATTGGTGCCGTCACGGCATATCATTGGGTGTAGACAGGCATTTTTGGGGGCGTACACTATTCCATCACAATTTCATAACTTTAGACCAAATTCAGACTGTTACTGTGTGAATTGTGATGCAACCTTTGGTGCCAGAATATGATGGCATTGGTGCCGTCACGGCACATAAATGGTGCCGTCATGGTATGACATTGGGTACAGACTGACACTTTTGGGGTGCGCACCCTTTTTCTGAATAATTTCTCGACATTATACCAAATATTAGTTGTCCCAGCGAGAATTGGACAGCAATCTTTAGTGCCGGCATACCATGGCATTGTGTGCCGTCACGGCATGGCATTGGTGCCGTCACGGCACGTAATTAGTGCCGTCATGGTATGGCATTGGGTGTAGACAGACACTTTTGGGGTGCGCACCCTTTTTCTGAATAATTTCTTGACTTTGTACCAAATATAGGTTGTCCCAGCGAGAATTGGACTGCAATCTTTAGTGCCTGCATACCATGGCATTGTGTCCCGTCACGGCCCGACATCAGTGCCGTCACGGCCCGACATCTGTGCCGTCACGACACGGCAATGGGTGTAGCCAGACACCTTTGGGGGGCGTACAATATTCCATCACAATTTATTGACTTTATAACAAATATAGGTTGTCCAAGCAAGAATTGGACTACAATCTTTAGTGCCGGCATACCATGGCATTGTGTGCCGTCACGGCCCGACATTGGTGCCGTCACGGTATGGCATTGGGTATAGACAGACACTTTTGAGGGCCATACACTATTCCATCACAATTTCTTAACTTTAGACCAAATTCAGACTATTACTGTGTCAATTGTGATGCAATCTTTGATGCCAGAATAGGATGGCATTGGTGCCGTCACGGCACGTAATTAGTACCGTCATGGTATGGCATTGGGTACAGACAGACACTTTAAAAGGGCGCACCCTTTTTTTGAATAATTTCTTGACTTTATACCAAATATAGGTTGTCCCAGCGAGAATTGGACTGCAATATTTAGTGCCGGCATACCAAGGCATTGTGTGCCGTCACGGCCCGACATTGGTGCCGTAACGGCATGGCATTGGGTGTAGACAGGCACTTTTGGGGGCGTACACTATTCCATCACAATTTCATAACTTTAGACCAAATTCAGACTGTTACTGTGTGAATTTTGATGCAACCTTTAGTGCCAGAATATGATGGCAATGGTGCCGTCACGGCACATAAATGGTGCCGTCATGGTATGACATTGGGTACAGACTGACACTTTTGGGGTGCGCACCATTTTTCTGAATAATTTCTTGACTTTATACCAAATATAGGTTGTCCCAGCGAGAATTGGACGGCAATCTTTAGTGCCGGCATACCATGGCATTGTGTGCCGTCACGGCCCAACATTGGTGCCGTCACGGCATGGTATTGGGTGTAGACATGCACTTTTGGGGGCGTACACTATTCCATCACAATTTCATAACTTTAGACCATATTCAGACTGTTACTGTGTGAATTGTGATGCAATCTTTGGTGCCAGAATAGGATGGCATTGGTGCCGTCAAGGCACGTAATTGGTGCTGTCATGGTATGGATTGGGTACAGACTGACACTTTTGGGGTGCGCACCCTTTTTCTGAATAATTTCTTGACTTTATACCAAATATAGGTTGTCCCAGCGAGAATTGGACTGCAATCTTTATGGCCGGCATACCATGGCATTGTGTGCCGTCACGGCCCGACATTGGTGCCGTCACGGCATGGCATTGGGTGTAGACAGGCACTTTTGGGGGCGTACACTATTCCATCACAATTTCATAAATTTAGACCAAATTCAGACTGTTACTGTGTGAATTGTGTTGCAATCTTTGGTGCCAGAATATGATGGCATTCGTGCCGTCACGGCACATAAATGGTGCCGTCATGGTATGTCATTGGGTACAGACAGACACTTTCGGGGTGCGCACCCTTTTTCTCAATAATTTCTTGACATTATAACAAATATAAGTTGTCCCAGCGAGAATTGGACGGCAATCTTTAGTGCCGGCATACCATGGCATTGTGTGCCGTCACGGCCCGACATTGGTGCCGTCACGGCATGGCATTGGGTGTAGACAGACACTTTTGGGGGGCGTACACTATTCCATCACAATTTCATAACTTTAGACCATATTCAGACTATTACAGTGTCAATTGTGATGCAATCTTTGGTGCCAGAATAGGATGGCATTGGTGCCGTCACGACACGTAATTAGTGCCGTCATGGTATGGCATTGGGTACAGACAGACACTTTTTGGGTGCGCACCCTTTTTATGAATAATTTTTCGACATTATAACAAATATAAGTTGTCCCAGCGAGAATTGGACTGCAATCTTTAGTGCCGGCATACCATGGCATTGTGTACCGTCACGGCCCGACATTGGTGCCGTCACGACATGGCATTGGGTGTGGACAGACTTTTTTGGGGGGCGTACACTATTCCATCACAATTTCATAACTTTAGACCAAATTCAGACTGTTACTGTGTGAATTGTGATGCAATTCCCCACACTTATCCTTTGCTAGTCCCTTAGCAAATCTAATTAAAAGACTCTACTATTGCCCCTAAATAATTGTCTCAGAATCTTTAAACACATAGAGTTCAAGTTTAAGCATTCAGATGTAAGCGCACAAATTCCAAGTGTCATAAACATGTTTCATGGTATGAATAAGTAAGAAGTGAGAAAATGAGCATGCAAGCATGTTGAGTTAATTTAATCCTCCTTACTAGGCATACTCTCTTCTGTTCACACATGATATGGCAATATTCACTCAAGTAAATGCAAGAGAAAAGATTGTAAGACAACACATAGCTTGCATATTCCAACAGATAAAAGCACTTGTGAAAATTTTTTTCTTGGATAATCTCATTTAACAACTAAGTGCAAGAATGGACCAAAACCATATGCTTAACTCTTGAGAAAATCTCCACAGATCATAATTCACCCATTTTAAGAATCATGAAAAGATCTTTTGAAAGGATAATAATGGGGCTTGGCACAAGGTATTCGAATTTAGGATAGTGGTGGCTAAAACATCACCAAGACTTAATAAAGCTCAATTCTCCTTATGACTTCACTCCATAGGCCGAATTTCATCATGTTGGACCAATTCTTCATTCTTTCCTTCCCCTTACTTTGTGAAAACGAACAAAGGTCAAATATAACAGTGATAGACCTTCAAATCATGTACAAACTCCAAATTCACAGCAAGAACTAAATCCAATCATCACAATTCTTCTTCATTTCGTGCTTTATTTCTCTTTGGTTCGAAACATATGTTTGTTCGATTTTTCTTTCTTTTTCACTTAGCACACACGTTTTTCATTCACAATTGGATAAGTTCACCCCACACTTGTTTCACATCATCACTTCATAACACAATTCTGCAGCCAAATCAAGCTTTATCAAGTCTCAACGACAAGTGTCAAGATATTTCTGTTCTAAGCAACGGGAAAGTGTATGATGGTGATGAAAGAAAGGCTAAATGTAGGCTCAAAGGGGGTTAACACTAAGGAGTCCCACGACGGGCACAAATTGGGCAAATGCTTTATTTGGCTTTGGTGGTATTCTTAATAAGATCTTGTCAATCATTTTCAAAATCATGGCATAGTCATGAATAAAAGTTTCGAAAATCATCAAGAGCAAGTTCTAGCATTCTAGAGTCCATTAAAAAAGCTATAGCACATAGTCATTAAATATGCAAAGAATAATAAGATTAAGGAACAAGTTTTTGCCGAAAATTTAGTCTCTCGTAAAGAAAGTATATAGGCTCAAAAGCTCACATAGGTTGTTATGGAATAAAACCAACTCAAACATGCATGCTTTTACATATATCAATCAATATCTCACATATTCATACCAATTACATTCTCCATGAAACTCACAATTTAATTCTTATGATCATGCAAAACTATCATCTATGCATTCAAAGACATACTCATCATCAACTTTAGGGGCATAGACTCAAAACAAAACACACAAAACAAAACATTTTTATTTGGAACGATTTTTCTGGTTTTTTAGACTCGAAACAAAACAAAACAAAGTAAAAACACACAAAACAAACTAAAAACATGTGAATCATGTAATCCCTACCCCACACTTAGAAAATTACATTGTCCTCAATGTAAACTCGAAAATGGTGTTGTAATTCCTAAGCATATGATAAATTTTACAGTTTCACACATATACAGTTCAACCATAAGAGTTTAAGGATTTAGACAATGCAAACTCTCGGTGATGGCTCCTCCACAGCTACGGTTGAAATGGGTTGCCTCCCATGCAGCGCTTAACTGTTTATAGTCCTTTAGCCAAGACTTTTGACTCCTTTAGTCTTCATCTGCAAAAGCTTCACTTGTGACAAAATTGTTATCCCATTTGTCGGCATGAAGATGCTCATCCTCCCATGGCGAGCCCTGAGAAGTATATGATCTTGGCAAGTTTCCATGGCTCCCATAGCTAAAGTAGGAGTCATTGTCTTCCTCCTCTGCATTGTTATTTCATGCAAGCTCCTCCTCTTCTTCTTGTTCAAGTTCTTGAGCAGCTTCTTCAAACTCGGCATCTCTTGCTTTATTTGAGAGGTACTTGGTTTGAGATGCTATTTCTTCTATCCTCTTCTCTATCTTGTTCAATTGTTGTCCAAGTTTAGCTTGCTCCTTCTCAATCTTCTCAATGCTTGCAAACAACTTCTCCCACTTGTCTTCTTTCTTCTTTTTCTGAATCATTTTGCGGCGAGGGATGAAATAGGGAGATGATTGAGGCGGTGGTGGTGGTGATCTCAAATGTTGGAGCAATAATGGTTGAGGAAAACTTGATGGATTTGGAACCATCATTCTTGCATTTTCTTCATAAAAGTGGCGTGACATTTC